>VMDR010000378.1:0-250651 GCA_007922815.1 Macrotus californicus | reverse complement strand
TGTGTCCTTTATAGTGTTTCCTGGAAACCCTTCCCCGTACTGTTCCCTCCCCCTTCCCCTCTGGCCATTGTTAGATTGTTCTTAATTTCAATGTCTCTGGTTATATTTTGTTTGTTTTTTTCTTTTGTTGATTGTGTTCCAGTTAAAGGTGAGATCATGTGGTATTTCTCCCTCACCGCCTGCACAGAGACCTATGAAAAGATGCTCAGCATCACTAGCCATCAGAGAGATGCAAATTAAAACCACAATGAGATACCGCTTCACACCTGTCAGAATGGCCATCATAAACAAATCAACAGACAAGTGTTGGAGAGGATGTGGAGAAAAGGGAACCCTAGTGCACTGTTGGTGGGATTGTAGACTGGTGCAGCCACTGTGGAAAACAGTATGGAATTTCCTCAGAAAACTAAAAATGGAATTGCCTTTTGACCCAGCAATTCCACTGCTGGGACATACTCTAAGAATCCTGAAACACCAATCCAAAAGAACCTATGCACCCCAGTGTTCATAGCAGCACAATTTACAATAGCCAAGTGCTGGATGCAACCTAAGTGTCCATCAGTCAATGAGTGGATCAAAAAACTGTGGTACATTTACACAATGGAATTCTATGCAGCAGAGAGGAAGAAGGAGATCCTACCCTTTGCAACAGCATGGATGGAACTAGAGAGCATTATGCTAAGGTCTTAGTCTTTTAGTGCGCCTGTGTCCCTGGGCTGTGACTTTCACAAGGGCTTCTCAGCTTTGTTTTTTCCTCCTCAGGCTGAGACAGGAGTGCTAGAGGGGGTTGGAGTTGGGTTATTACCTTCCCCGGAGTCTGTTAAGCTCTGGTAAGATAATTGCTCTTCAGGGCAGGCCTGTTAAGAAAAACAGAATGCTCCGAGTATATTTCAGAGCAGTTAACTTCCTCTTCTGGGCCAGAAGCCCAAGAGAAATTTTCTCTGATACTCACTGCGAGCCTGGTAGCTCCCCTAGACATCATACTCACAAAAATGTGGGGCCCCCCTGGGACTGGCCCATTCCCTGAGGTTTTTAACTCTCACACTTGCTACAACTAAGCTTCCAGCAGTTTGTCGATTACAGTTTAGGTTTCCCTGCCTTGGTGCTGGTTCCTGGGAAGTTGTACACTTGCTGTCAGTCCTGGTTAGAGCAGCTTGGCTTCTGCTCTAATTAAAGTCCTGATCCTTTGTATCTGCTCCATTGTCTCCAGTTTTGGGAGTAGCGATTTGCCCTGTGACCTCAACTCTGATAGATCTAAGAAGAGTTGTTGACTGTGGGTTTGTTCAGCTTGTTTGTTGTGGCGAGGGTGGCAGTGTCCGTTTCCACGTGTCTTACACACCAGACCAGGAATCAGGCTTACAGATGTATCTTAAAGTTACTCAGTTTCTTTCCTTTGTGTCGGTTAATTTGAATCGTTAATATAGTTTGTTATGAGTACTTCTTAAGCATCATTAATTCATTAACACTGAGCTGTGTGTTCTACCAAGTAATGGGTGAATTTCAGGCTTGGCATAATTTCTCTTCAGATGTGAAATCTGGCATCTTTGTTTTTGATCAGTTTTTTTTCCAGCGGTGTTTTTCCTGACTTTTTAAAAATACTTTAATTAACAAGTGAGGTATAAATGACTTCTCTTTCTACCCTGGCCCTAAGAGCGGACCCACTGGGATGTGTACAGAAAGGAGTAATGTCCTAATTGCACATTATCTGGTATGACTCATGTCCTCACTCCCCATTAGTAAGAGGTGTTTTAAGGCTCCATGAGCCTCAAAGATGCGGACTCAATGGATGAGAATCTACATTAGAAGAGCTCATGAGGCAGTGTTTTCTGGTGACATTTGATGGCTATTTAAAGCTTCACTTTTATTAAGTATCCTATTGTAACATATGGCGTTGAGAGACCCTTTTAGTATGGGGAGGAGAGTGTGCTCCTTCACAGTTCGTTCGTGTGAAGACTTAGATCCATTCTCCCTCCTTAATTTAACACACATTTATCAAGTGTCTGCCGTATGTCAGGCATTGTGCTAGACATGGGCCTCTGGATGCATAAAGACACAGGCCTCACCCTCGAGGGCCGTTTCTGGCTCGTGCTGTGGCGCACCGTTCATAGGAAGGCTCACTCACGTTTCACATGATTGACGGGGAGTCAGTAGACCGGTTCTGCCCCCGCCGTTTCTCGCTGTGGGATTTGACTTCTCAACACGTTTGTGTCTTCATCTTTAAAATGGGCACATTAATATTTGGCTTAATTGCTTTACATCACAGATTGATATGAACCAGCCACTCATCCAAGACAGGCAACAACTCTGCGCTTGGTATTCTGCTGGGTTTAAGTAATAAATCAAGTGGAGAAAACACAAGAAAAGAGACCTATGCTCAGATAATTTATAAGGTTATATGTTGGTGCTCTGTCTGGTAGAGACACATGAACAGTGTGCTCTGGTAATACATTAGAAATGTAAGTGCTGACTTTTGCCAAAGGTTTGTGAAGAGGGATTCTTAGAAGAAGTGACCGTTGAATTGCTTTCAAAATGAGGACGTAGGGAAGAGGGGGAGGGGAAGATCTTTCAGGAAGAGGTAAAATATTTTATTTTACTTTTTTTGGCTAGGTACAGTGAACTGTATTGATGGTGCCTGACAGGCGAGGGCTCCCTCAGTCCCTCCCCTCTTCAGGGGGTCTGGGATGGAAACCGGAGGTTAGGGGATTCTCAGTGTATTGGGGAATTGATTTGGGGCAAGGACTCCCCAGCAGCTGACGGCCGCTCTTGCTGTTGCTGGGGCTGGTGGTCCAGGGGGCTCTTACTCTTTGGAGGCCATGTGGACCATAAGGCCCACCACCCTGTTGGCTGTAGCAAATTCATTGTCATGCCAGGAACTGAGCTTGACAAAGTGGTCACTGAGGGCAGTGCCAGCCCTGGCATCAAGGGGAGAGGAGCGGGTGTCACTGTTAAGATCACAGGAGATGACCTGGTCCTCGGTATAGCCCAGGATGCCCTTGAAGGGGCCCTCCGGCACCTGCTTCACCACCTACTTTCTGCCATCACATTTGGCAGCTTTCTCCAGGAGGCAGGTCCCATCCACAGCTGACACACTGCGGGGAAATATTGAAAGGCACCTGGGGATTAAAGCTCTTGGAGGGTTCAGGAAGCCTGGGACTTTAGGAGAGATGGAGTGAATTGTCCTCTCCCAGGCTAAACGGTGGGGGGTAGGGTGGGAGGGAGAGTAGGGTCCTAACATCTTTGGGGGCTTTTAAGTAAGAGTGAAATGACCAGGTTGCATTGTTACTACGCTAACTACCTATGTTGTAAAGAATAAACTAGGGATAGAGTGAGGCTGGAGGTGGGGCAAGAAGGTTTTGCCATTATTAAGCATCAGAGTTAGGGCAGAGGTACTGGCTGTAGAGGAAGGGCAGATTGGAGAGTCATTTAAAGAGTTCTGAGCTATTTGATGATCTTTTGGAGGTGGGAGGTGGTGGGGACTCAAGGGTGATTCTGAGGAACCATCTTGAGGACCAGGTGGGTGATGGCCCCGGGGAAAGGAGATCCTGTACACAGGAAGTAGGAGCTCCGATGATGGGAGTGTGATGAGCTCATATTCCAGCGTGCTGAGTTTGAGGACAGAAATGTCCAGAATAGTGCTGTCCAGTAGAACTTTCTCCTGTGATAGGAATGTTCTATGTCCGTTGTCCACTATGGTAGCCACTAGCCACTTGTATTGGGTTGGCCAAAAAGTCCTTATGGTTTTTTTCCATAAAATAAAAGACACATTTTTTGTTTTTACCAGTAACTTTATTGATTTGGATATCTTGAGTATGTCAGCTATCTCCCGCTATTGGCTTCTAGTGGGTAGAGGCCAGGGGTGCTGCTAAACATCTTCCAGTGCATGAGACAGCCCCACAGCAAAGGATCATTTGGCCAAAATGTCAGTAGTACCAAGAAACTTCACAAACTACTGACACGTTCAATCAGTCACAGCACCTCCTCCATACACTGCACAAATCTTTTTTTGTGTTTCAGTTGCGTTTTTACCTTTCTTGAAATAATTAGGCATTATACACCAAAAATGTTGCTTATCTTCTTCCATCTTCAATACTAAAATGTCTGCACAAAAATCTACTGTTTTGATTAGTTATTTTTTAAATGCACCCTGATATGACAGCTGTCACAATACAGTCTAACACAATTGTTTTGAATGAAGTTGAGGACAACTAAGCACTACTAGAGCTATCGTACAGAAAAACTAAATGAACTTTGTGGTCAGTCCAGTAGCTATTGAACACTTGAAGTGCGTCTCATGCTGCCGAAGGACTGAATTTTAAATTTTATTTAATTTTAAGTAATTTAAATGTAAGTAGCCACATGTGGCGCGTGGCTACCATATTTGAGGGGGCAGATCTAGAAAGTATTGATTGGAAATGATCTGGAGCTAATCCTGGAGCTGGGGTGATTCGCCTACCTGGGATGGAGGTCTCCAGGGACCCTGATCTCTTCAGGGCTAACACTGGGAAGGTCCCAGGCGAACTGATTGTTGCCCCCTAGCCAGAGCTGTTTTCGGCCTGTAGTTAGCAACTTTAGTTGTCGTGTCTCCGAGACAGGTAAGTGCACTCTGCTGCTTCCTGGGCTGGCTCCCTCATGGTTTTCCACCTGGAAAGAAAACTCCCTTTCTTGGAATTCAGGGAGTTAGAAAATAGAAAACCAGCATGATTCTTGAAGCACGTGCTCTGCCTGATCTTCTCTTCGTTTTCTCCACATCTTTTTTTTTCTTCCATTCTGTGCTCCTAGGTGCTGATTCCCTTCCTTGGCTGTGCATTACGATCACCTGGTTTGCTAAAAAAAATATGGATGCCCAAGCTCTACCCTAGAGTAGTTAAACCAGAACCTTGGGTTAGGGCTGTGTGGAGAGGGGGCTAGACTTCTGTATGATTTAAAAGCTTCCCAGGGGATTCAGATGTGCAGCCCGGATTGAAAAGCACAGCTTTTGGGCATGCCTCCACTTACTTGCCAAACTGCAGTTGATCTGTAGCTCCCTTTCTCCTTAGTTTAGGGGAGAAGAGCAGCACCCAGGGTTTCAGAGGTTTTCTACTGTGCCATCTTTCAGACCACATGTGACAAAAGTAAGCCCCAGACTGAGGGCGTTAGAGAGCAGCCTCATCTCGGCATGCGCACAAGATTTGGTGTGCTTTCTGTATCAGTAATAATGTCCATGGCTGACTGTGTGGAACCCTTAATATGCCTAAGTACTCTTATAGTTTACACGTTAACTCACTCACTCTTAGTAGCAACACTATGAGACATGTATAATCATCGTTCCTATTTTCCAGATGAGAAAAATGGGTCTCAGATGAATCAATTTGCCCAAGGTCCCCGGGCTACCACGTGCTCGGGCTGGGCTTAGGCTGTGCTTTTTAATTACTGTGCTCTGTGACCTTGTGGCACAGTGAGGTGGACTACATCCGCAAACTGAGAGCTGATCTTTTCCTGTGGCAAAGGGTTGGTCAGATTCACCTTCTGCGTTGGTGAGTTCAAGATCTGCAGGGTCTTGCTCACAGGTTGCTTGGGCTGTGCAGCTGATGGTCTAGAACAACAGAAGGCTTCTCTGTGGCCCTTTAGTTTTGATCAAAAAAAAAAAAAAGTAGCTGAATAATGTAGATCACTTCAGTTTTTGCCAGTTTTGCTGAGGATGGTTACATATGTAATCGCTGTGGCGTGTGTGCAGGTGTAAATCTTATTCAGAGCAGTGAGCTTGATTTTCTAACTTCAAAGGAATGAAAACATTAGTAACTGTTTTTCATTCCTTTTTTGCCCTGTTTCCCCTTCCCACTAACAAGTGGTTGAATTTCTTCCCACCCTTTTCATTTCCTTTCCCTGTACTTGGCTTTATTCTTATTTTTTAACTCGCAGATAATCACAATAAACCATATTTTCTTTGATTTCCGTGAAGATACGTTAGGTGAAGTGTTCTTAATGAGTGCTGTCCATAGTGACCCAGTACCTGGGGGTCTGCAGTGTTTCGTCTGGATCCTATCAGCAATACAATGGAAGAATAATATCAGTATTTTTAAAAATACTACTTATAGAAAAAAAATTTCTTAATGTCAATATGAGATCATGGCTTTATAAGCCTTTCTTGTTTGTTTTATACATCTATAAAAGTGGGTCATCAAGAATAGAGAGGCAAATCACTTTTGATTTTCAACCTCATCTATAGATATTTTTAAATGTCAAGTAAACTAATGCAAAGTCTCTCAATAAAGTATATATTTATTTTTCAAAGCACTATTAGGGGTTTGTGTGGTGGAGGCTGATGAGGAGCTGGTGTGCAGAGAGCTGCATTCTGTGGTGAATCAAATCTTTTCTGTTGAAAATGTAATTATTTTTTAAAGAGCTATACTATCACATGGATACATTCAGCTGTTTTTAGGGCTAATTTTCAAGAATTCTTTCTGGGTGTGGCATCAGTAAAATTGCCCAGTAGTTCTTATTTAGATGGTCATGGAGTGCTGATAAAACTTCTGGGCATTGGTGGTGTAATCCCATGAGTATTTGTTCATTTGAACTGTGTCACAGTAGCTGCTCTAAACTCTTCGGGTCCTGATGGGAGGAAACAACACACTTTCCCATGAGAACTGTCCCTTTCTGGGGTATTCTCTGGTCCGTGGTTGGAACCGTTCCTACACCTCTAGAACTAATGACCAAATATCTGGGATGTTCTTGAAGCCTCTGGTTTCAGATTTCTTGTTCTAACTTTAGGTTATTCATAGAAATAGGAAGTTCTGTTTGTCTTTTTTTTTTTTAAGAAACACTTTTTGTAGATAAATCCAATTACAGTTTTAGAAGGTAAAAGTACAAAATTCCCATCTGATGGCTTTCTGGTGTCTGGTAGCGGTCAAGGTGCTGGTCTGGAAGTGGGCCGCGGCTTGCGAGGCACACCTTAGGCACTGTGCTGATCGTCACCCCAGACCATTCTCTCCCTGTGAACTTCTGCTCTAAATGTAACATTCTCAACTGCAAGGGTATCTAAAAATGGTGCTTTGGCTATAAGATGAATGTAGGGGTTCAGGTTCCTTTTTTTTTTTCTGGCAATAGAGGGTTTTCAATTAAAAACTGCTGTTTTCCCCCATATAGATGGAAGTATTTCCAAATAATTCACATATTTTTCCAACCTGGTGAAATGAATCTGGCCGGTTACCTGCCCAGGGTTTGGTGAACGATGATCTTGCAGTGCCTGAAAGTAGTCGTTCTGAGCTAATTGCTCATAGTGTGAACTTTTTGCTCTGTGGAAAAGCAGAGGTATGACAGTGAGTTGAATGCGTGAGCCTTCTTCATTTTCTGGCAGCTGACTTAAAAAATAAACCTAATTACAGCACCACAGACTCGTAGTGCTGGGAGGAACTTCAGGGAACACCCACCTGCCAGTACCAAGTCCTGCGTATCAAAGAGAAGTGACTTGTCATAGGTCATTTTTGGCTCATAGGCCTTCCTAATGACCCAGGGAGAACCGAAGTCTGGCTTGGTGGGCTCACATCTGCAATGGTCCTTTGCCTTCCTTCCTCCTGCGACCTCTCCTGCACCTGCCCCCAACCTAGAAAGTAGACAGTAGGGGTTAGTTGAATTCCCAGGTTTTTCTACAGTAAACTTTTGATGGTGTTATAACATTGCTTTCCTTTTTTTCTCTTTTAGCAATAGGCGAATATGAAGACCTTAGAGCAGAGAACCAGAAAACAAAGGAGAAGGTTTGTACTTTACCCTTTCTTTCCTTTCTTACTTGTGTAAAAAGCCTAGATGGCATGGTGCATTGTTCTGCCACCAATTTCAGTTAAATGTGAAGGAGACTTTTGTTCTTTTTTTCCTCCTGCTTGTGTGGTTCAAGCTCATATCAACTCCAGGCTGCAGGTGGTGGAGAGCGGCAGGCAGGCCACAGTGGACGCTGCTCTGGGAGATTAGGCACACAGCTCAACGTGCAGCGAGGCACCAGCCCAGGCCGCTCCAGCCCCCAAGAGTTGTACTTTTCCCCAAGAGTCTGATCTGGGAATCTAGTGATGGCACTGAAGGCCTGAGACATTTACTTTTGGGGTTTAGACACACTGGATTCTGGAGAGACCTGTTTGGAGTCAATCATTGCTGGTTAGCCCAAATGCCTCCATAAGCCGTTTGTGTGTTTACTTCCTCTGAGTATATAAATAATGTGCTAGAAGTTTAAAAATAGCCATTGTGAAGATGGGGAAGTCTGGTGAATATTTTCAGGGATGCTGGATGTTTTATTTTTAGACTGTTAAGTAATCGAAATCTATTTACATTTATAAACTATTTACCTTTTTGTCTCTGAACATGTCTGTCTAAGATTTGTGAATATGTGTGTGTATGTATATGTATGTACACACACACACACACACACACACACGGAAGGGAAGGCTAAGTCAAAAAAAGTAGAGGAAATGAATAGAAAATGACAAGTAGGAGAGAGGTCAGAACTGTTCATTATTGTTTTTAGACATAAACAAAATTTACTTTTAGAAACTGCTTTGTTTGATAGACCAAATATTTCAGAACAGAATATCTGTGGTGGAAAATTAATAAAACAGGTCCTTTGTGATTATTAAAGAAGGTGGCCATGATGGCTATAAGTTATGAAACCTCATCTTTATAGTTTTGGAATAACTATAAGGAAAATTAGTAGTGAGCTAAATATTTGTAAAACTTGTGTATTTGGGAGCATTTATCGGGCCATTGGTAATCATATTCGGCCTTTTCACTTACATTAATTTGCCACCTATACAGCTATAGTATGCTTGGTGATATTAATATCACTTTAGTTCAAAGCAGATTGTAATGGACTTTTTAAGAATTTATTTATTTATTTTTAGAGAGAGGGAAGGGAGGGAGAAAGAGAGGGAAAGAAACATTAATGTGTGGTTGCCTCTTGCGCCCTGCCCCAAACCCCACTGGGGACCTGGCCCGCAACCCAGGCATGTGCCCTGACTGGGAATCGAACCAGCAACCCTTTAGTTTGCAGGCTAGCACCCAATCCACTGAGCCATACCAGCCAGGGCAGATTATAATGGATTTTTAGATCACTATTTTCTACCCAGTTTTGAGGCTTCTTTGTTCATTTGTAAATAACTCTTTGGTGTCCTGTGAAATCTTAAGTTTCTTCTCTTCCTTTCATCAGGCCGTGCAGGGAATGGTAGGTGGGGGTGATGAAAATATCCATGATAGAATGTGGCTGGTGTACGCATCTCTAATGTGGTAAGAAGGTCCCAGAAAATAGCTTGACAACATTTCTAATTCTATTGCCATAAACACTGAAAATCATGGGTATCCTGAGGATGCCAACAGGTGGGGAGTTTGTGCTGAGATCCCAAGTCCCCAGGGCCCTATAACTTCAAAGCGAAGCTAATGGGTGATGGAGCCAGGTAGCTTGAGCCTTTTTTTCTAAGATGTCCAACTATTTCCAGCTCTAGGAGGAAAAGCCCAGAAGTTTTCAGTTGATTGAATCTCTTCCTTGGGTGTTCCTGGCCCAAGAGGGGAAGGGCAAAACCAGCTGGAAGGGTTAATGCAGGAGAACTCTGACTTAACCTCAAAGATATGAGGAGAGAAAGCAAACAAGTGTCTTCATATGACAGAGAAGGAAGGGCATGGAGGAGAATGAATAGTGTAAGAGGAAGAGTAAACTTTTGTTCTTTTTCTTCTTTAATTCTTGCCTACTAGTAGACCTGACATTGCCCTAAAAATAGCAGGTGTTTTATAAACGTCTGTTGGTGGTGGTGGTGATGGTTGTTTAACTGAGAGCCGTTTTCTGCAGTGAGGTTTTCAGTGAACCATCTGCTATGTGGGTGGAATTATAGGTAAAATGGCATTTGGTAAAACAAAGGTTATAAGTTTTCTTAGTCCATTAACTGTTTGCATGTCTCTTCTGCACAGAACATGGCCTGATACTTTCGTAACACCTGTGTGCATTATTGATTCGCTTCTGTTCTGATTCTTTAAAAGTAACTGTGAACAGAAATGGGGAGAAGGGAAATGAAAGCAACATGGAGTGCCGTGTGGTTGGGGAGAGCACACTAGAGTAGTTTGAAGTTCAGCGCGCTCCGTTTATCTTCTGTTACAAGGCTAGCAGGCTTATTACTGAAGATTTTCCCCCCCAAAGCAGGGTTTTATTACAAAGGAGAGCAACATATAATAAAAGCCTTTTATACAGCAGAGAAGGAGTAAAAGCAGCTTTAGTTCTGGAGGGGGTAAATGGAGAGCACCATTTTCTCTGGCAAAGCCCTTCTTGTGCCTGGCTGGGGGAGCTTTGTCTACTCCACATCGGCAAACACAGGTACGTGGCCATTCTTGCCTCATGGCCCCCCACCAGCGTCAAGGATAGGAATCTGAAGCAAGAGTCCGTTTTCCATAGTTAATTTGGTGTGGGGAAATTTTGCACAAGTGGAAGGGACCAAAGTCGATATGAAGTCTGTCTTTGTTGCCAGGCCCAGAACCTTATCAGTGGGAAGAGAGTGGGTGTGATTCCTTTGGGTAAAATCTTTTTAAGCCCTGTTTGGAGTGTCCTGTGTTGAGACACGTGATAGGACAGGAATCTCTGCAGAGCAGGCAGTTGCTTAACAGGCCGTGTTCCTTTGGAAGTTACTGAGTCATGTTCTTCTGCTTATCTCTCTTCCCTGTCTGATGCTTCAAATAGCCCCTGGTCAGCTCCATTTCACAGAGAACAGGACCTCAGGGTAACAGACTAGAGGCTCAGACAAGGGTCTTCTAACCGCAGGTGGTCTCTTTGAAGCAGGTAAACTTACGGACCTAATCAACTCTTTATTCACAATTCTTTATTGTTAGCGCAGGGATTTTCCACCTGAATTTAATTCCACAAATTACCAGACCCCGTACGTTTCTGTATCATTTGTCTAAGAGTTTGTAGTTAAAACCTGAAAGTTGGCTCTGGAATCCACTTGATGTCAGAAAAACGCACGTGTACATGAGTGTGGGTAGAGTTTTTGACCTACCACGTTCCTAACACACTGCATTCCGAGGGGAAGAGCAGGCGGTGAGGGAGGATGGGCCACGGTTTTCACGTTCTTTTCCTTTGCAGTTTTCCTTTGCGAGAAAAATGTAATGTTGGTCATTGTGTGAGTGTGTGTGTGTGTGTGTGTGTGTGTGTGTGTGTGTGTTTAATCAATGATCAGAATCTGTTTGAGTTCATAAGGAAAGCGTTTTGAAGGGAAAACTTTTTGTTGAATGCCTTCTGAGTACGGGGGCATAAAAAATACTCATGAAGGTCCCACTCTTGAGTAAAAGAAACCACTCCAGTGAGGGACACAGGCAAGTTGACAAATAACTGTAACAAACTGTGATGACATAAGTGATTACCTAGAATTTGGGGTGGGACGGGAAAAGCACAAAAAGGCAAAGTCCCTCCTCAATTCCATGTGACAAACTCTTAGTACACAGCTGGCAAACACAAGGCCCGAGGGCCGAATCTGGCCCTCCACCTTGTTTTATCTGGCCTGGCACCTTGTCTCTACCTGGCGGCAGTGCCGAGCTCTAGCTTAACTGTTAGGCAGTAGTTACATTTATACGGTCCAAAAGTTACATTCGGCCCTTTGAAGGCAGCCACGAGGCTGATGTGGCCCCCGGTGAAAGTGAGTTAGTAGCTCTTAATGCTTGGCTTAAATGTCACTGCAGAACCGTTTGCTTCTCTGTAATAAAACATTTGTATATTTCTGAGGTACTTATCACATTTCATCAACAAGAGTTCATTATCATCAAAATATATGGGGTTCAAGTTGTATGGGTTGGATTAAAAATGTAGGAACTTCAGTTTTTTTAAACATCAAGATAAGTGGAGATTACTTGATGGGGCTACTTTTTATTATTCTTTTTTGCCAGCTTTTAAAGAACATTATCAACAGTATGTTTAAAAAAAGTAAGAAAGTCTATCACATTGAAGTCAGCAACCTGTCCCAACCTGTTTTTTGGGGGGAGTATGAAGAAATAGAGGACTATTTATTTTGAAATCAACAAAATAAAACGTTTCACTTTGCTTGTGAGTCATCATAGTCAAATGTTAGTACCGCTTCTACAAGGGCATTCTCTTGTGACTCATTCAGGATCTTGGTCATATATATATATATATATATATATATATTTTTTAACGGGAGGCAAAGCCTCACTGAGCTTTTAATGGAACAGCTTCAACTTTCTGAGGGTGGAGGGGATGTGTGCAGAGCATGCATAAAAAGAAGGAAATCTGTGTCATAGAAGGAAGGATGTCTGCCTTTAAATAGTAAGTATTTGTGTGTGATATTACGAATGGAGATCGAGTTTTGAAATGAATAAATGTTTAAGTGGCTGATCAGACATCGCTGGGGTGAGCGGCTGAAACCGTGCGTCAGGCTGCCTGTCAGCTCGCCAGGAACAATGAGTGAAAAGGGAATGAGGCGGGCTTATGTTTCAAGAAGCAAGGTATATGATACTGTTTGCATCTTGGCTCAGTTGGCTATTGTTAAAATTTCTTCCTCTCGTGCCCATCTCAGAGGTGAAGGTCCCCAAGTATTTTATTTTAAAAAAAAAAATCAATAAAGAAGCCACTTTGAAGAGCAAGCTATGCACCCATTATGCTAACTGTTCATGCATAATACATCCACATACATGCAGTTTCTTTAGAACAGACTGGCAAGTGGTTGTGCCAGAAAAAAAGTAATTACTTAGCAGTTTGAAAGTGAAAATGAGTCTCTTATTAACAGCAATCTATCCAGAAACAAAGAGTAGGGATCTCCGTTCTGATGACATGTGTTTCCCTTGAACACACAATACCTAGAATTTGGAGAAGGCTGTGAGACAGCTTCAGAGGCAGCTACCATTTTATTGCCTGTGAAAATCGGAGGGAGAGAACTTTGCGTTGGAAGAAACCACACCACCAAAAGAGGGAGCGGAAGGAAGTCCATCCTGGTGGGGATGCGCTGTCTTACTGTGTTCTTCAAGGACAAGCTCAGTTGAGTTCTGGCCAAGCTTGCATAGGAGGGACAATGTGACTGTCAATTGCTATTAAAAATGATTTGATGGTCCTTCAGGTACATCGCCAAGGATTCTAAAACAGGTAAAAATGCACAGTTTCGATGCTTTGCATGTTTAGAATTTTAAATACTATCACTGGACGTAAAAAGAATGAACTTCGAGAAAAATAAGTAAAAGCCGTGTGAGGCCGTGGCCTCTCTAGACCAGTTACAGCCTGTGCTGTGTGCTCCCACAGTGCAGCGTTTCTCCCGTGGAAGCTTCTTGTTTCCTTTGTTGATCCTGTTTGGTGAGTCACGTGTTTTGTGAGAGCACGTCGTTTATCAGGTTTCCCAGCCTACTTCCCCCCGTGCGCGGCACAGTGCCTGGGCACGTGTGGGTGCTGTGGAAGTAATTGGTTCAGGGCCCAAGGGAGGAGACAGAGGCGGCCAGTGGGTATAGTAGTGGTCTGCTTAGAAGTCTAATTCCGACAGGTTGCCTACTCCATTGGTGGGGGTGTGTGTGTGAGCGTGTGTGCAGTACATGTGTGCACTTCTTGGGCCCGAGACTGGCCTTTCTACAGGCTGGCAACCTCCCCCCGCCGCCACTGCCTTTGCGTACCACAGAGAGACAAATGGATGTTGGTGTTAGTAGAAGTTAGACACAATTCAGAACACTGGGATAAAATATACACACAGCAAAATATAAAGATCTCTTAGTATCTGCATGAGTGATCTGTGGTTCTGCTGAGCCCTGTTAAGCAGACCTTTTCGTATCAACAGTAAGTTGGATGATACACGTGGGAGAAAGGTCAGAGCTGTTCACGCTGGTGGGGGAGGGGGTGATGCCGGTTCACAATGGAAAGGCTTTCCTCTGAGAGTCAGTCTGGCGATGCTTTGCAATGCTGGTTTAGCTTCAGAGGGCTGGTACCTGCCTGGGTGAGGCTCAAGGAAGAGATCTGGAGAATAGCCAGGGTTTCTAATACTAAGAGCTTTCAAAACCAGCAAGGCCAACCCAACCTCCGATCAATTCACCACTTCATAAAGAGCCAAAATAGAGACTCTGGAATAGACATAATGTTACCCAGCTTGCTTAAACCAGCCGGTGCTTGTGCCAAGCCGCTGGGTTCTACCCCAGCCTTAAGCTACAGAGAATCGCGGGGCCTTGTAATTAAGTGATGTGGGCCCACGAACATCTGTTGCTATTGCAAAGTCTTCGTGAGCAATTCTCAGACAAAAAGAAGCCATTGCTACAAATAGTGCAGCTGCGTGAGCAGGGGAGGGGAAGGGGTAGGATGGGTGAGGGGCTTCTGTGGGACATAAAGGTGAAACATTCTTCCAAAAAGGCCCAGAACCCTTGCTGAGTTTTCTCTGTGGGTAGAATGAAAGACAGATGACAAGACATTTTTGTGAGTTCACTTGAAATGATGAAATAAGTGGATGTTTGGAGTTTTGCTTAGTAAATGCATCCATCCTTCATATTTTGTTCAGCTCTGGGTGAGAATAAGCTAGCTGCCTTTGCCGCATGTGAGACCCCTCCCCCCGGCACACACCCCTTGCAGTAATCATAGCAGATGGTGAATTCTGTGGCTGCCAGTTCTACCATAATGTGGTTGCAGAAAATAGCAAGCCAGGCAACATGAAGACCCCTGATAGAACACAGCTGGGGTTGGGAG
Source organism: Macrotus californicus (assembly GCA_007922815.1). Taxonomy (NCBI): domain Eukaryota; kingdom Metazoa; phylum Chordata; class Mammalia; order Chiroptera; family Phyllostomidae; genus Macrotus; species Macrotus californicus. The sequence continues at coordinate 235,995 of VMDR010000378.1, read as the reverse complement.
ACTGCTTCTGAATCGGCGGGTGATGACTCCGGGGTAGTGTAAGGCGCATAGCTAGACTGCGGAAACTGGTGATTTGCCTGTTAGAAGCAGACTGTGATGTGGAGACCTGTATCCACCCAAGCCTGTCTCCCAGCATCTTATGAGCAGAGAGCACGGGTATAAAATCTTAGTTTGCGGGGATTGGTGTAAGCCTACCTAAAATTGTCGTGTGTGGTTAATGACCAGTGAATGGTAGGTAGCTGCATTGGTGGCTTCTGTGGGATGTCAGTGGGTGGCCCTTTTCAGGTCTGAGTAGACAGAGTACCATCCTGTTTAAGAATGCTCATTTCACTTCTTTGTCAGCCAAAGTCTCGGATAACTGTAGCCGTTTGATTTAAGTGAGAGTGAAATTAACCTCTAATTCTTTCAGGTGATGCTTTGAGAGGTTTATGGAAGAATCCAAGTGACATTAAGTAAGGAGCAACACTCCCAGGCACTAGCTCTTAGATAAAGACAGTTTTTCACAGGGCATCTTGTACTTTTCAGAAATGCCAGACAGTGGAAACATGAAATTAATTTGAAAGAGAACACCAGATACATTTGATTTGGCAATCGTAACTCAGGAGTCTAATCACAAATAATATTTCTTTTGTGCTTTACTGTGTGCAGTGTTGGAGGTGGGATGGGCAGACTAGCAGGCTGGTGGGGAAATACAGAGCAGACAGAAGCCACATTCTAGAAAACAAGAGGAACATTACTAAAACAACTGGCTGGGAAGGTTGTAAAATTAAGGTCCGAGCACTGTACTGCATACTGCAGGGTTGAATGAAACTTGTTTGAGAATCCAGAACTCTGGTTTTTAGAATTTTAAACACCAAACCAAAAAAAAAAAAAAAAGAAAAAGAAAAAAAACTCCAGCAAAACAAAATATGCAGTTAATTTGTTAAGTTAGAACTAGAAACTATATTAGACAAGCTTTTTTTTACAGAGGACAGATAGATTTTCACAAGAAAGCCTTAATAAAAAAAAAAATACAGTAGTCCCCCCTTATATGCAGTTTTAGTTACCCACAGTCAGCCAAGGCCTGCAAATATTAAATGGAAAATTTCAGAAATAAACAGGTGCTGGGTTTTAAACGGCATGCCCTGCTGAGTGGCACAGTGCAGTCTTCCAGTGTCCCGCTCCATCCTGCCTGGGGTGTTAGTCAGCCCTTTGTCCAGCGTGTGCGCACTGGGTGTGCTACCCACACATCAGTTACTGAGTGGTTCTCTCGTTTACCAGGTGGGTCATCAGAGATTCTGAGAGGAAGAGAGGGGAATGGGGGGAGACGCACACTACATTAACTTTTAACACAGTACATTTTAATTCTGTTTTATTATTAGTTATTGTTAATCTCTTACTGTGCTTAATTTATCAGTTAAATGTTATCATAGGTACCTATGTGCAGGAAAAAACAGAATATACAGGGTTCATTACTATCAGCAGTTTGAGGCATCCTCTAGGGGTCTTGGTGTGTGTCCCCCATGGGTGAGGGGGACTACTCTGTGCCTTCTGCTTTATGGTATGGCCCAGCCTGGCCCCTCTGGTGGACAGTCTGAGTCAGCAGGTAGCAAACAGCTTTGCTAAGGTAGCACCATGTACTTGTCCACACACTAGAGTCAGAATGGACTTACCCATGTGGTTTTGTAAATTGAGTTTTTGAGAGACCAAAGAGGGAAACTGAACCGTTTGCTTCTTAACTTTTCCTTTATTTTAAAAATATTTTAAAAGCACAGAGAAGGGCAGAGAATAATGTGACAAATATGCAACCTACAAAATTAACTCATTTTTTTTTTAAATTTGAAAATAAAAAGAATGCTGTAGGAAAAATTGTTGAATATCGCCTCTGTCACTCAGTCACAGCTCCCTTCCCCTCCCTGTCTTTTGTCATAAATTTTGTATGTATATCCTTCTATTTCGTGTTCCTGTATTTTTATATATGCCATACGTATCATGAAATACACATTTATAATGTAAGTATGTCAAATGTGTGTTAAGATATCATTTGGTGTATATTCTACAACTCTTTTTCCTAAACATTGTGGTTTTTGAGGTTTATCTATGTTGATACACAGAGCTCTAGGTCATTTTCACTGCCCGTTTTGCAGTGTATTTTATGGCTATGCCATGATTTATTGTTACTACAGATGCTGAACATATTTGCATAGATCATTCTGTAGAGATTCTAGTGATGGAAGTAGAACGGCTGAGTCACACTTAGGGTGTGTACACTTTCAGTTTCCATAGTTTATTTCCAAAGTGCTTCTTGTGCGCGTTGACACCCACCAGCCGTCGGGAGTTACCAGCTCCTGATATCACACTGTTCCCGTTTTTGCCAGTCTATCAGATGAGAATACCTCACTCTTTTTAATTAGGGTTTTTCAAATTATTCGTGGCATCGTTATTTTTTAGCCATAGAAAGCTGAAAATATCCAAAGGCATGAAATCCCAGTATATTTATCCGGCATAGTAGGATTAAAATACAATTTAAAGTTGTGTTTTCTTCAGATGGTCTTTGTAGTACAGTATTCCACAAAATTAAGATTTTAATTGTCACTCTAATAGCTAAAATCACTTTTTAAAGTTTTAGACATTTTGGATGAAAATCTTTCTAAAAGTGTTATCCTTTCCCGTTTTGTGAAATTCAGGGTAAATTGAATTCAGTTCTTATTAATGAACATGAGGCTTTAAAAAAATTCATAATACCTTCAGGGTCTGTTACGGTGCTAAATACTTGTTTCTATACCCGATATCCTAAGAAGTCCTCATGCTTTAATAGTTATTTTTTGCCTTTTTTAGTCTTACCTCCTAAAGTCTTTTTTGGTGAGTCCTCCACCTTTCACAATGAAAAATCCATTTATATAAGTGATACCTGCTTATTGCAGAGTACTTTATCTTCCTTCCTTTTAAATCGCTACCTTCTTTTATTTAGAACTGTAAGGATACAAGGGTGTTTTTTTTTTCTTGAGAAAGTGCGTGGAGCGTGTGGCAGCAGTTTGTCTTCCTGTCGTGGTCACTCCAGGTCGTGGTCACTGCCAGTTGTGCACCGGTCGGTGTTCTGGATATTTAAAGCCATCCAGTCCTGGGGAATTTGACCTGCAGATGAGTGGGGTGTTCACTGCATTTGCAAAATACCTACTTAAAAAGGGGCACACAGCCCTGGTTGGTGTGGCTCAGCCCTGGCTGGTGTGGCTCAGTGGATTGAGCGTGGGCTGTGAAGCAGAGGGTCGCTGGTTCGGTTCCCGGTCAGGGCACATGCCTGGGTTGTGGGCCAGGTCCCCAGTGGGGGCCATGTGAGAAGCAACCACACATTCTAAAAAAAAGGGGGCACACATATTCTCTTAAAGAGTGAATATATTTTCACCTAAGGATGTTAAATTGGTGTGTTCCTGAGGAGATACTGCACAGTAAGGTGACCCATTATCTTGGAAGTTCCGAGAAAATTGAGCAGATCCAATGGTACAAATACCAGGCTGGGTGAGCAGTACAAATACCATGTGATCATGAATGCTTTTTAAAGGTTTTTAATTTTTTGTTTTCTTTTCATAATATTGCTATTGTTTGTAAGCTTGCTTTTTCTTGTCTTTCCAAACGTATGATACAAATTCAGTATTTTCATTTTTTCTCATTTCAGTGTGACAAAATTAGGCAAGAGCGAGATGAAGCTGTTAGAAAATTGGAAGAATTTCAGAAAAGTACGTAAGCATTTCAGTGGATATTATAACACACAAAGCTGTGTGTTGGGATTCTGTGGGTGGATGTGTCCCCTCTTTTTAGTTACCGATGCATCGGCCATGCAAGAAAGCAAGAATTGTCTTCTCATTTGTCCCCCAGATACGCTGGCATGACTGTCATTTTTAAAGAAATGGAATGAGCATTATTGTTTTTTTTGAGTGCGTTATTATAAAAGACAGTTTGTACTTGCCATAAAAGATTTTATTATGCAGAACAGTGAAAAGAGAACAGAAATTACTTGTTATCTCGACTTTTTGAGCAAAGCCAATGTTAGTATTTTGTGTCTTTCTTTCCTGGTCTTTTATCTGTGTAATATATGTAGCTACAAAAAAAATACAGTCACACTTTGCATTTAGTTTTGCAGCTTGCCTTTATCAGTAAACAATATATTGTGGTCACCTTTGAATGTCAGCAGAGATGTATACTAGTTTTCACCATTGCCCATAATATTCTGTTATATGATAACTTACTGGTTTCCTCACTGACAGATGGGGTATTTCTGGGTTTTAGTTACAAATAATGCCATGGCAAGTATTGTTACAAATACATCTTTATAGTGGTCTGCTTAGTTCCTTAAGTTATGAAAAAGGAACTCCCGGTTCATAGAACATACACATTTTTTAAAGTTTGAATGTTTGAAATAACCCTCTCACCAGGGAAAGTTATAGTCTTGCAAAAGTTGTGATATGTTTTCTAAATTTTTGCTGGGCTATTTTTTAAGTTTGTTGTTGATACTCTGTCCCCTAAGATAGGACATATCTGATGACACTCAGGAGGATCACAAGGAACTGCGTCATAGGAAACGGGCCAGACCTGAGCAGGGAAAATGGCCACCCCCGTGGAAGCAAGGCCTCTCTGCCCTGTTCTGCAAATGCTGTATTAGTCAGGCTGTTTGACTGTATCACACAGTGTTCACTTGGTAACTGTACAACAAAAGAACTGTCTTTCCCCAGAAAGACACTCCTGTGAACGCAGAAGTGCACTCAGCCCTCTCAGGTCTGCACGCCGCAGCGTTACCCCCTTTGCCTGGTGTGGGCACACCAGTGTCCCCATACCTGCCAATTTCGTGGCTGTGTTCTCCCTACGAGGAAGACCTTTCTCCGTAATCTGATGTTGCAACAGAACTTACGATACGTTCACCACATACTCTTTATAGGCAGGCATCCTGGCATTGAAGCATTGCCGAGAGTTGGCCGGATGGAGAGGTGTTTCTGCTCAGCAAGCAACATCGTTGGTGGTGTCACCTTTAAATGTGACACATTAGAAGGGGACAAAGAAACTGGAGTCACCTAGAAATAGTTTGGCTGGGCTTTACCAGTTAGGGCTCTCATTTGGGATATGTTACCTAACTTCTCTGGGCCTCAGTGTTCTGAAATATGAAATCACTGTGCGAACACTCACCTCCCAGGATGGCTGTATCGGTATGAGAGAGCCCATCTAAAGGGCTTAGCCGATCCAGAGCTGGCTCAGGAAATGGTGATGGTGGTGGTTCCTAAGTGACTCTACGTGACGGAGAACATTTTTGTAAAGAGGTGTTCACAGAGGAACTTAGCCTGACATACGTGTTTTCCCAGTCACTCAGACAAACACAGACGTGACAACCAGCTTTGTGTATGGCAGTGTGCTAAGTGCAAGAGATGCAGGCGTGAGTTAAATGGAATCTCTGCTCCAATGCGCACAGTTAGCAGGAGACCAAAACAAACAAAAAAGCGACAACCCAGTCACCTTACAGTGTGACGCGTTCTATGGCAAGTGTGTGAGTGTTTCAGGGTCATTGAAAGGGAGAGACAAACTTTCCTGCTTCAACTCGACCGATAGAAGCAATAATTGGTGTATTTTTAGGCCAACTTTGGCATTCTCAGAGTCATTAAAGGACTTTTATTGTGGAAGATTTCTAGCTTATACAAAAGTGAGAAAATCGTGTGTTGAACTGTCTTGTACCCAGCACACAGCTTCAACGGTCACCAACTCAAGGCCACTGTTCTCCTTCTGTACCTCCACACACTCACCCACACTGACCTCACAGTGTTCTGAAACTAATTCCAGCCATCACTCCATTTTATTTGTAAATATTTTGGGATGTATTTCTACAATACTAGGATTGTTAAAAACATAACTGCACTAATAGGGTCATTTTATTTAAAGCTCATCCTCTTTCTTGCTTTAAACCTTTATGGTGTCCAACTTGGAGGCGTTTTTAGATGCACTGGTCATGGATATGGATATTGTGAAACACGCCCGAATTTAGGGCTAAGAAAAAATTAAATGAGCAGTTAAAGGTTTTTAAAACATTTGTCCTTTGAAAGGTACAAAAATATTTGTGTATTTAAAAAAATCCTGTGTTGTGTCATGTGACCTGACCTTTGGTTTTGGAAATGAGGGCATGCTTCTTTAAGGTATAAATGCCCTTTGAAATATGCTCTTCCCTTTTGAATCTAGGAAGTTGGTAAGTAGGGTTCTATGATACCAATTTAGCATTGGGGTAATTTTTTTAAAGATTTTATTTATTTATTTTGAGAGAGAGAGGAAGAGAGAGAAAAAGAGAGGGAGAGAAGCATCAAATGTGTGGTTGCCTCTTGCACGCCCCTAACTGGGGTCCTGGCCCAAAACCCAGGCGTGTGCCTCCACTGGGAATTGAACTGGTGACTCTGGTTCACAGGCCAGCACTCAGTCCACTGAGCCACACCAGCCAGGGCTGGAGTAATTTATTTTCACTAAAAAGTAAGGCACAGTTTTTAATTTCTACTGTTCCCACTTAGAGGAAGAAATAAAAATCCTACCTGATGGGGCATTCCATATCAGAATTGGAGAAAATGTGGGCAAGTGCTACCTAGCTAAGTTTATCAAGTTAAATTATAGGGAAGCTTTTTACAAAATGTTTAGAAAATAAGTGGATTTTTTTTTCCTTTTGCTAGGCTTAAACCTTACTCCTGTGGAATAATTTTTCTTACTCTCCCATGAGCAAGAATGTTATTGAATAAAAAGTCGAATTCCTATGAAAAATGCAGAGTGTTTATGTTTTTGTTATGATAGTGGAAATACCAGATTGTGGCAGAAGATGTCAAGTAGTTAAGGCTAAAAATTCAAAGTAATATTTGATGTTGTAAAAATTGTATAGGTTTCTTTTCTCTTTCCTTCACATTTTTGAAGAACCTACCTTGTAAATATAGTGATAAAGTGCCAGGAATATTAGGATTTTAAGGAAATAATAGAGCCTATTATTTAAACTACAATATAAAAGGCAATTATATTGATGAAGAGCTACATGGGCTTTGTGTGTGTGAATGAACTTGGTCTGTGTTCAGCTTCTATTTGTTCTTCTGGCATAAACACATATTGTGTGTGATTCCAGTTTAATGGGGACCCGTTTGTATGCCAAGCAGCTGCATTTTAGGACCTATTGCGTGATTTCATAGCTCTCTGAAAATTGGTTCTATTCAGAACCAGAGATAGAAGAGGAGAAGGGGGTGGCGTGGAGGGGGAGGGGAGGGCTTCAACACACAATCATTTCTTTTCAATTGGAGCCAGAAAGGTTGATGACAACATGACCATTGTGTTATAATGGTAAGACCACTAAGGCATCTGTACCTCTCATCAAGGCTTTCACACAACAGCAGATACAATTTAATTCACTGCTCTGTCAGCAGTGCTGATACCATTATGCCGTCTGTCTCCACAGTTATAATCACTGTCGTCTGAGAAATGCAGTTGAAATGATCTTGAGCAGTCAAAGAAACTCTCAATTAAGGCTGCCACTTCCAATGTGTCAGATTGTGTCTTATGCACTTGGTACAATTTTCACTTCCAATCCTGTTTATTTACAATGTCTACCAGTAATTACGCTTAACGTGTCATTTAGTGAGGAGGCCCCTGCCAAGCCGATTGTTGGGTGCTGCCGTACCATTGAGTGGGAGTTTCTCGAAGTCAATGCCATCAGCAGCTTTTAGGCCCTGATGGGATGCGGTAGTAATGTTGATAATGCAAGTATCGTGCTCATCAAGTCATAATTAGATGCCACTCAAATGTGCCACTTGTAATAACAGTGTTGATTCATGTTTTTCTCGGTGACTGCAACTACTAATTAGTTAAGTGGTTTTTGGTTGGCCTGCATTTGCCGCAGATTATTATTACCCCTGAAAAAATGTCAAGGTTAGAGATGTTTCTGGCCATTTAGTGCTGCTTTATGAATTTGAATATTAACATAATAAGAACTTTGGACAGACTTAGGAAGTAATACATTTTTTGTATTTAATTCAGAGAGAAATTTTTTCCCCTGAGTTTAATCATAATTGCAGGTTAATTAAGCTTAAATGAAGCAAAAGTAATCTCTCTTTGTGCTACGTGAGCCCAGTGCTTTTTGCCTAACTTTGTTGGCTTTCACGTGTGGGTATCCTTAATTTTCCTGTATTTTATGCCAAACAAATGTCAGTAAGTATACATGTCTGCAGTTAAGTAAGTTTGAGATTCTGAGTATTTCCTTTTAACTGGAAATATGGGTGAAAGGAACTGGTGTTTTCCTTACTTGATTTACGAAGTTCCGAATTACTTTGTACCTTTACATCTCAATTTATCTAAACTAGCTCCCCCCCACCCTAAATCTGAAAAATTACTATTTTTTAAGCATCAGTAAAGTATCAAGTAAAATTTACCTTTCCTAATCTTCCTGACAGTCTGGGATGCAACTTATTAGTGTCTGTTTTCATCAAAATGTAGTCCAAAAATCTTACTGCTATACTTCTTGGCCCTGAAGTTTATTAAATAATAGTAAACCCCCCTCTGTCACTAACAAAGACGACCACTGGCTAAGCTGCCGCATCGTTACCACTGTTTACTGAGCTCAAGATTGAGTTTTTAAAGTTTTTCTTCAGCTAATTTTCCATATTAGAGCCATCTGTTATATCCTGCTAAACAAAGGAAATTGTGTCTGTCCCTTTTTATTTGTCAGAGGTTCTTTTGTTGAAGCTAGTGGTCATGTATACAGCTGTGCATACATAGAAAACAGACAGTTAAAAGTTATCCTAAATAGCTTTCTTAAAATATGTGTGGTAGCCATAAAAGTTCTCTGTTGTGTTCTTTTTTTCTTTCTCTGTTTCAAATATTAGCTAAGATTTCATCAGGGCAGCATCTGAAACACTTTTTGTCATGACCACGGAAGGTCCGGCCAGCTGAGGAACCGAGTGTTCCTAGTCATGGGGCAAATGTGTGGGCTTCTGGGAGAGCTGACTAATCTTTGAATGCTGAGACGTTTCTTTCTCTCATTCCTAGTTTCTCACATGGTTATAGAGGAAGTTAATTTTATGCAGAACCATCTTGAAATAGAGAAGACTTGTCGAGAAAGTGCTGAAGCTTTGGCAACAAAGGTGAGACTCTTCCAAGTAAAGAAATCCTACCTGAGCTTTTAAATTCCTACTTGCTTTTTTCTCCACAGTGGATTCTCTCCTTTTTGGCTGTTTTAGTTTTCTAATCTGTCTTCTACTCCGATGATGAGGAAAGAGTTATAAGGTCTCAGAGCCCTGGGATATGATCATGTAAATGTCTGTCTTCGTGCAAAGGTTATTTTTACTGTAAAGGAGCTTTTGTGTGTATTTCAGCATCTGTGCTTTTTGCCTCTGAAAAATAGCCCCAGAGTAATCTGTTGAACTGGACTTTCCCAGTGTCTCTGCATTTGGTTAAAATGCTAACCAAGTTTCAGACTAACCTGGGGTGACAGAAAAGAGCAGTGAGTGTTTTATATTGCAACCAGATGAAAAAGTCAGCCTCAAGCCTTACAATTCAGGTGGTTATTTGTGAAAGCAAAGTAAGGGCATGCGAAAGGTGACCTCCAGGGCTCCGCTGATTGCTTCTAGCTGATGAATTTACCAAGTGTGTAATTTTCTATATTCTGTCTCATCAGAAGTACATTATTATTAAAGAATGTTTTTATCTCTGTCTTATGTATTTTGGGTTGGGTAAAATGCATCTGAACCATTTCATCAGAAAATGGATTACAGCAATTTTCACCCAAATTTCATTAGTAATGCTGGTTGTTTCTTTACCTGCCTCTAAAGTATTCCTTTTCATGTGACTGAAATTCTGCAAATCTGTCTGTCTGTCTATCTATCTATCTATCTATCTGGTTTGTATGCATTACCAGTATACTTGCTAGAGTTGCTTGCTTAATTGTTTGCATAATGACGCTACATTAGAATTCATAAGACATGCAGTCAGAATCTAATTAAGACTATAAATGTATATATATATATAACTTCTCTTCTGTTATTTGTTTAAAGAATGCACAGCAATGCAGGCCATTGCTTTAAAAACAGTGATAACGTGGGTGCTTGCATCTCTCCACTCCGCTGCACATCACTGGAGTTCACTGGTCCATAGTACTATGTGGATTCTCTTTTCTCTTTCTTCAGTTCTTCTTTTGGAACAAGTAGGAAAAGACATATTCAGAACTTCCTAGATGCTCCGAATCTTGTAGTGTCTAAGGATAAACTCTGTGTTTTCTCCTGTTACTAGTAAGTGTTCCTGTTGCAATAGTACATCTAAACCAGGGTGTCAAACTCATTTTCACTGGGGGCCACATCAGCCCCGTGGTTGCCTTCAAAGGGCTGAAATAATTTTAGGACTGTATACATGTAACTATTCCCTAACTGTTAAGGAGTTGAAATTACATTCAGCCCTTTGAAGGCAACCACAAGACTGATGTGGTCCCCGGTGAAAATGAGTTTGACACCCCTGATTAAAGGAAGAATACTGACTGCCTCTCAGGGCTGGTGAGGTTATGGAAATCAGTGGTTTGGGAGGCAGGAGATGCGGATTTTATTCCTGGTCATCTCATTTTAGGCATATGTTACTTTGGGCAAGTTACCTGTGACCCTCCTAACTGCTGCCTCGTCTTAAAGGATAGGAGGGACTAGAGGTAACCCTGGAATGAGAATGGGGTGGGCTTTTCTTTTTCATTATGCACTTTAATCATTGATCCATGTAATAATCTTAAAAAATATTTTATTTCCCTTCCCCCTTTTCAAATTTAACAGGTAACTTTGAATAAGAGAATTCACCTGTCTGAGCTACAGCTGTCATGTCCTGAGTGTCAGGGAAGAGCAGGGCTTATTTCTTAAGAGTGCCCCAGATGCACTGACTCTGGGAAGGTGGCCCAGGCATGGCTGTGTGGAAAGCTGCCAGGTGACTGTCACAGTCATCCCTGGGTGTGACCCATTGTGTTACTAATCTGTAAGGTCACTGTTACAGTTGTTTCCACAACAGGATCCTTACACAGTGTATCATCTGTTCTTCAAGAAGCCTTTTGAAAATGGACAAATGGTTTGTTTGAACTATGAACTCGTGGGGATTAGAATAAAAAAAAAAACCAAAACCTATTTCGTTAAACACCATAGATGTTCTCATTGGATGCAGTAGGCACTGCAGCTTTGAATGCAGAATTGAGAAGCTTTGTGACGTGTGATCAATAAAGGAGAGTGACACGTCCTGATATAAGTGTCATTGTCATTTTGAAAGTAGGGTCCGTTTTCTAAGCAGCAAAGTCTCTTGTTTTTCTGAATTTTTGCTCTCAAATGAATGACAAACAGAATGTTTAATTCTTATGACACAGTTTGACCGCATAATTTTCTTAAAAGCAAGTATGGATACTCTGCTTTGCCAAAATGTGTAGGTTAAACTGATAAATGTAAACCAGCTGCTTAAGTTAAATGGGCCAAATCTGTTTAACTTGTTATTTTGTATCTTTAAATAATTATTAAACTGTGTGCCATATTAAAAAACTCTATTTAAATTTGAATATAGAAGATTCTGTTACTGTGGGATTATAAAAGATTCATTTTTACCTTGTGATTTAAAATGGCTTCAAACAAGTAGCATGCTATTAACTTATATAACTTGATGAATAACAAGTGCAGTGAAATAGCCAAAACTTGTGAATTCAGAGTTTTCAAAAGCGTTCAGTGAGTATAGTCGTAAGATCTTATGTGTATGTCTTATATTCCCTCTTTCAAAATATTAAAGTAATATTTTAAAGAACACTTTTGAAATTTTTTGTCTGGCTTTTTTTTCTTTTTTAGTTAGTCACTTTGTTAAATAGAGTAGTTGTATTATAGCCAGAGAGTAACTGGTGGATTTTGGTGCCTGGTTTGCTAGAGGCATTACGCTCTTTTGAGGGCAGAACTTCTGTTAGCTTATTATGTATTATTGTGATGGGTGGCCTGGAAAGTAATGTATTCAGCACCAATCGGCAAAAGTTAGTATTTTCATGACAATCCTGGAGGAAAAAAAGTGTAGAAAAACACCTTGGTTAAAGAAAATTAGCTGATAAAAGATTTCCAAAGGAAAATCAGATGCACAAACCAAAACTTCGGTTACTATTAGTAGCTAACACTTACTGCATTTTTACTATATGTCAGTCGCTATATTAAATACTTTTTATGTAATATCTCATACTTAATCTTCATATTATGGAATAGAGACTATTTTTATCCTTAGTTTGCTGCTGAGAAAACTGACACTGAAATATTAGGTTATTCTAGAAGCAGAGACAGTTTGATTGTAGAGCTGCTTGTTAACTCTGCGTTACCGATTTTGTAGAAGTAAATGTGAAGGCATTGCGTCCCTCTGCATCAGTGATTCTTACTATTGATGTGCATTGGAAGCACCTTGGAAGCTCTGACAAGGTACTGTGCTGGGTCTCACTGCCAGAGATTTTGGTCTGGCGAGGAGGGCCTGTGCATTGGGTTTTTTTTAAAAAGCTCAGTAGAGATTCTGATGTGCCCAATTGGGACCACTGTATGTTAGGATGCAGAAGTACTAATTAAGTGTTTCCTTTTTTCTCAAATTGTTATTTTTTTAACATTCATAAAAAATGGCATTGTTTGGGAATTGACAAGGATCTTTTTTTAAAAAAAAAGATTGTATTTATTTATTTTTAGAGAGAAGAAAGAAGGGAGAAAGAGAGGGAGAGTAACATTGATGTGAGAGACAAACATCAATTGGCTGCCTCTCGCACACACCCCGACTGGCGATGGAATCCGCAACCTGCACCCCAGCAGGCGCCCTGCGCGGAACTGACCTGGCCACCTTTCACTTGGTGGGACAACGCCCAACCCGCTGAGCCACACCAGTTGGGACAGAATTGACGAGGATCTTTGAGCCTCTAGCGCTCTATGTGCTGTAACATTCATGGTTCAGAGACCACTCCACCCCCCGTTAGTGTTCACCTGAATTTTCCATTTTTAGAAGTAGAGATTGGGAAGTCATGGGCCTCTGTGTCTTATTCCTGGTCCTCAATGTAATCTGGAAGCTAGAAGCTGGAGGGCTGGGGCATAAGGGGCTATGTCTCATTCCCTGAAAAGATCTCACCAGGCGTCCCAAGAGGACTCCATGGAAGAATTCACAGCCATTTCTAGGAGATTCTTCCTGATTCCCCAGTGAGGAAGCACCTCTTGTGCTCTAGAGCAAGTGACTTGAGATATATTTAGATTTAATATCATTGAGTAAGAATTCAATCTCCCAGATTGAAATGGGCTGGGCTTTCCCTGAGAGAATCCCTGAAAGATCCTAATTATGATTACAAACGCAGGACCAAAGCTGCATAAATACTAGACTAAATATCTCGTTCTGGTGTAAGGGTTACCGTAGGGAAGGGCAGTGGCCTTTTCCGTGAATTATGTTTGTTTATGTTTATTTTCGATGTCACTTATTAAATTCAGAACTTTTTTGGTAGCTAGTGGCCCTTAGTAAAGGAAATACATTTGCATTTCTATATCTTACATTTTATACTAGAAAAATCAATCTTGTAAATATGTTCATGTACTCAAATAACAGAAGACTTTCATGTTTTAGTCTTGAGAAGAGAAAACACCAGCAAAACTATGTTTTTCTCCTGTGCACCTTGGACCATATTTAGTGCTTGTGTGTGCTTTTCTCTCGATTTGGATTCAAACTCTTTACAGAGATAATGGAAACTTATCTTGAATTTTCTTTTATGGTGTATCACTAGAACTCTCTGTACAGATAGCAACACATCTTGAACTAGCTCAAGCCAGGGAAGGAAAAACAGTAGGGATTTGTTACAGAGGGATTGGAGAGTCCCACAGAATCCGCGAGCTAGAAGGAGTTCAGGAATGGGCAGGAACCCCGTGGGAACCTCATCTCCATTGCTTTTCTCCGTCTCTCCCTTCACACCAGCTCCATTTCAGCTTTGCTGCAGACGGACTGCCTTCCTCTCCTCACTTCAGTTGTTCAATAGCTTCTGTACATCCGGTGGAAAGAAACTCATCTCACTGTCCCAGCCTCCAGATCTCTGGAGAAGGGATCCACTTGACCAAGCCCGGGGCATGTGCCAAATCCCTGTATTAATTAGCTGTGTTTGGGGGACATGACTGTTCCCATGGGAACAAGGAAGAGGAGTGGCCGTGTCCAGAAGAGAGGGAGTGCTGGGCAAACAGCCCTTTAAAAGGTGTGCACAGCACAGCAAAGAGAAGACATTGGCTTGAATAAAGTGCCTTCGTTAAGACAATCACACTGATCTTTGGTTTAATCCGTGCTGGTGTTTCTTAATTCCCCTTGTATTTCTTATCGGTTATAACTGCCACTCTCATGTGCTGCTGGCGGTAATCCAGGCATCAGGTCTTACTTACAGTAACAACCTGAATATTAAAAAGTGTAAATAAACCTTATTTAATGAATCTTCTAATTGTTACATCATACTGTGAATGTTGATGACTAGGTAAGACAAAAATCCACTTAATTTGTCTTTTGTTTAAAAATCCAAGATACTCATTTGACTGCTGTTAAAATAACTGTTTTTATATCTCGCCTTAGCTGAATAAAGAAAATAAGACATTGAAAAGAATCAGCATGTTATATATGGCCAAGCTGGGACCCGACGTGATAACTGAAGAGATAAACATTGACGAGGAAGACTCAGCCACAGGCCCGGAGGCCACCGCTGAGACATGCGTCTCGGTGCAGTGTCAGAGGCAAATCAAAGGTGGGGCTCTGCACTTAATTACTGAGCTTAGTTTTGATGCTGTTTATCAACCCCAGTTGCACATTTGAATTACATGAGAACTTTAAAAAAGTACTGATGTCTGGGTTTTATCTTGAAAAAGTTTTGCTTTAAATGTCCCAAGGTGTAGAGTGGTTGAAAATCGTGATAGGGTGTATGTTTGTGCCTGGCGAGTTGCTTTCTTGTTGGGGACGAGGCGTTTTTGAAAGCATTGTCTTGACAAGCAGCCAGTTAGTCTCTAAACTTAAAAATAGGGACTATGTGTTAAGATATTTTTGGTGAAAATAAAATGAAATGAAAGAAAGAATGAATAAAAATCTATTAAGTCAACAACTTCAGAGTGTGATTCTCTGTTGGAATCTTCGGGGGAGATTCCTCCCCAAATTGCGTAGTATCTACCCTCGAAGAACTTCTCATCTGATTCAGGAAATGTGCTGTAAGCGATATGCAGTATTGAACAACGGTGTTGATTAGCAAGAAATGGTGTTAGGCAAGATCACACGATACATTTATTAAGTACACACTCACTCATAAACATATATACACATTGTGAATGTTAAAGATGTAGGAGAGCAGATTTTGTTTCAGTAACTGTTGGGGTATTTTAACTTAGTGCACATGTCAAAAGCAATACTTGTTAGCTTGGTTGACAGAATTTCAGTGGGAAGTATTAAGAAGGTACAGTCAACCCTTCATATCAGTGGGTCCTGCATGCGTAGGTTCACCCAACGGCAGACAGAAAATATTTGGGGGAAAAAAAGTTGTGTTGTTGCTGACATGTACTGTGTAGTTCGACCTAAGATGATCACATGTGTACTGAACATGCACAGAGTTTTTCTTAAACAATAAAGTATAAGCATTACTTACACAGCATTTACATTGTATTAGGTATTCTATCTAGACATCATTTAAAGGATACAGGAGGATGTGCTTAGGTTGTATGCAGACACTATGCCATTTTATATAAGGAACTTGAGCATTCGTGGATTTTGCTGTCTGAGGGGTCCTGGACCCAATTCTCACAGATACCAAGGGATGATTATGTAAAGAAAGTCATCTTTAACTGACTCGTCCTTCTCTTAACCTAGGACACAATAATATTTATGTTGGTGAGAACAGGAAGTTCGAAGGGTTTTCTTTTGTTCGTAATTCTCCCTTCTGTCAGGTCTTGAACAGCAGTCTCTCGTTCCTCATTCAGGAGCGGCCAGCCAACAGAGAAAGTGATTGTGAAATAAGTCTCTGAGAACTCCGTTAAGAGGGTTCGTGTAAAAAGTTTGATTTAATTTATAAATAACCACATGGCAGGTTTCTTATTGTCCTTGCAGAAGGGTAAGGAATTAAGAGCAGTTAAGAACTAAGTGGAAAAACCAGAAGCCTGGGTATAAATTTGAGTACTCTTGTGTTAATCCATGTATATTTTTAAACATCTGAGTGAGGGAAGTAACTTGAATCCCACACCAGAAGCTTTTGCACTTACAGTGGCTAATATTTTCATTTTAATAACACAGTTTTCATTAAATCCCAGTAACCAGAAATATGAAATAAATTAAGAAACAAAACACCCACAATTCTGGAGAGAAAATTACTAGAATTAACCCTTTTTCAAATAGGTTATATTTTGAGTCAGTTAAAATAATGTTTAAGGGCTATACATTGGCAGCAAATCAGGATATTTTTCTTCAAATCAAAATCTCCAAATTATTAACTGCCTAATTGTTTATATTGTATTGTGACAAGGGTGCATGGCCGTTATAAAATAGAAAAGAAATGACTACAATGCCTTAATTTGTTTTAAAGCTTAAACAGTTTGTTTCAAAGCTTAAAAAATTTTGCTTCTAAAATGCCAGATAGTTTTCTTGAATGTGGGTTTGGTGGAATGCAAAGAAAACATGATCCGGTGCATTTAACAGCGAGTTTGCCTGACTTAAAAATCACTAAAAAGGCTGTGTTGGAGCGGCACGAAAGTGACATTTCCATTGTCCTTTGCTGCTTCATTTTTCTTTTCTTTTCTTTTTTAAAGATTTTATTTATTTTTAGAGAGAGGGGAAGGGAGGGAGAAAGAGAGGGAGAGAAACATCAATGTGTGGTTGCCTCTCACGTGGCCTCCACTGGGGATCTGGCCCGCCACCCAGGCATGTGCCCTGACTGGGAATCGAACCGGCGACCCTTGGTTCACAGCCTGCATTCAATCCACTGAGCTACACCAGCCAGGGCCCGTTTTTCTTTTAATTATAAAATAACCTGACCATGAGCTACACATGGGCTGGCATTTTCAATTCTTTTGACAAGATTGATTTCTTTAAAAAAAAAAAAAGTTTATTTATATTTTTTCCCTTGCTTTTTTCTTTTAAAATGCAGAACTTCGAGATCAAATTGTATCTGCTCAGGAGGAAAAGAAGATGTTAGCCATTGAACTGGAAAACCTCAAGAGCAAACTTGTAGAAGTAATTGAAGAAGTATGTATCTTAGGCCTGACAGGCAAGGCCTTTCATGTGTTCAAGGGATTCGGGGACTGGCCACGCTAAACACTTGCCTTTGGAAGGCGAGTCTGACATGTGAACCAAGTACCAGTTTTAATCTTCTCTTCTCCCCACTCTCTCAGACCTGCAGAAAGGTACAGAAAATCAGATCCTGACCATTCCTATACCCACTACCTAGCTTGGGATGGAAGTAGCATCGAATTGCTCCCTGTGGCCCCTCCTATTTCACCATGGGAGGCAAACTTGTACAAATGGCGTCTTGAATTTAAGTCATACACCTTATTGCTGCTGGGAAGGGAGTATTTTGCTTCTCCAGTGCGTGGCTGGCTCAGTTGGGAAAGGCTGCCCCCGTGTACCTCCAACACAGGCATATGTGATAGTTGGTAGAATGGGTTCAAGTAGGTATTTAGAGAATCTTTTCCTGTGTACTTTTGAATTGTCTTTAGGAGCAGGAGTACATAATTGCCTTTCTTTGCACAAGGCTTCAAGGATCTGCCTTTGTCGATGGTTCTCAGCCTCTGTAGCCCAGAGCTCCCCAATCGATGTGCTGTAGCACCTTGATATCCTTCAGATGGCTTATAAGTGTGCCGAGGTATCGATCCTTTCAGTGAGCGGTCTCATCTGATCAGTTCCCATGCACATGCTCTCGTTTCCGCGAGGGCCGCAGTGGGAGAGGGTTGGGGAAGTGGTGCCCACCGGCCTCTCAGCCCCAGCCGTTTTTACTCATGGTGGCAGAACATCCCAGTGAGCGGGAAGAAGGGTGATATTTTGGAACCAGTTACTAATTGAAACCAAAACCAAAAGTATAGGTTATACTAAAAGAAGTCAGTTCAGAGACTACCTGAAGTGTTGATGGATTCAGAGAGTCAGAGTGCTTTTCAGGACCCTTGTCTTTGTTTCTTGAGTGTAACCATAGGAGAGGGACAGGAGACACATTCTGATGCACTTTATTCCTCAGTTATCATTATTTATTGATGATTCTCTCCCTGCCACTTGGAGGTGTGATTGGAAGCCGTTTCAGAAGTTATTTTTATTATGACTGTTTTAAGCATCTGAAAAGTATAAAAAACAAAATAATAAACATCTATTTATAGTCTACTGCCTACCTTAATACATAAAACATTTAGGCAGTGTTGAAACCCAGGTGTCTTTCTCTCCTTAATTGCATTTCCCCAGACAGCAACTATTCCGAATTTAAGTTTTATCATTGCAGTACATGTGATTACATTTGTACTACTATACATAGCATTGAGTGTTTTTAAACCATATAAACTTAACCTGCTTTTTATAGTCTACATAATGCATTTGGGATTTATCCACTTTGATACATAGAGCTTTACATTCTTTTTTTTTAACTATGATATTCTCTTCTTTTGATAGCTGTCAAAAGTTATTTCGGACATTTTAAGTTTTGGGGGGAATATTATCGTATGAATTTTATTTAAACCAAAAGTCATCCAAATTGAAAATATTTTTTTAATTTTAAAAATTCATGTATGTTTTACTTAAGCCAAATATCATCAAAGTTTAAAATAAATATGAAAATTGAGTATTGAATCTCTAAATGATTCATGTATTTTCTGAGTGCTCTGTAGTGGGATTTTTGCATTAAAAATATCAATCATCTACACTGGCCACTGAGAACACTACCATGTGTAGAGCCCAGAGCCAATGCCATTTGGAATATATAAGTAAATTCTCTGCCAGTTGTACATCCTAACTTAAATAGCTCCTGTAAGGCTGTAAGGAGAGCTATAATAAAAGCCTAATGCAGTGAAGCCAAATGCTACTTCAGATTGTTAACTTCTCATTGCAAGTTGAACAGCAATTTGAGTATCACACATCACCATATGTCATGGCTTACAACTTTGGGTGTTTTCTCTCCTCAAAATCTCACATTTTTAGGTAAATAAAGTTAAGCAAGAAAAAGAAGTTTTAAATTCAGAAGTTCTTGAACAGAGAAAAGTCTTAGAAAAATGCAATAGAGGTATGTGTTTCCAGTCTTTTTTATCAAGTACATATAGAACTTATTTTGTGTGTGTGTGTGTGTGTGTGTGTGTGTGTGTGTGTATAGTGTTTTATAAATGCATCTAAAGATTCTTGCAGCAAGAATCTTCTCTTGTATTGTGTTTTCCTAACTTAAAGCAACGAGTTTCTGTCATTTCTGTTTTATCACTCACCTTAGGGTCTTGGGGCATTTACAAGTGCTTTTACTGAAGAAACTTGCAACCCACTCATTTTGGAACTTTTGACCTAAATATTTATCTGTCCTACATCTATCCTGGGACTGTGGCCATATTGGCTACCCCCTCAGTATTTATATAGTTGGCGGGTATATTTAGTAAACCTCTTCAATCCAGAAGAGATAGGACATCCGCGTACTACATGCAACATGATAGGAAGGTGTTTTAAACTAGGAGGCCATGGAAAATGGGACGAGGGGAAGGTGTGAGCACATGCTGCTACACAAGGTGCAGACACATTCCCCACCTGTGTGCCTAGGACCTACCTGATGCCGAGCTGCCCAGGGGTCAGCGCGGGCTCCCGTGACCACCTCGCAAATCCATGGTCATTTATATGAATCCCATAAAAATGGACCTACTCGTGAAGCAGACCTGGTCTGCTGGTGAGAAGGAAATTTCTCCCAAGGCAATTTCTGGAGAAAATTGTAAAACCCAGTGTGAAGTCTCACGGGGCTGTTTTTTGTGTCCCCTGGTTTAGGACAAGGGCATGACACTAAAGTGCAGCCCTGCAAACGTATTCTAAGACCGGGGACTGAATGTGGTTTTGTTCTCTGTTTTCCCTTCTTTCCGAGTCCAGAAGCTACAACACTAAAAGGAAATCTTTCTGACCCAGAGTCTTCCCTGTTTTTGATGGTAGTTCTCCATCTTTGCATCATTCAGGACTTGAGATTTTTGAATAAACAAAGAACCTTGTAGTTAAGTGTGGGAGAGGCATGCAGTTATAACATTTCCTCAGCTCTTTCTGCCTGTAAGAAGGAAGAAATGGTGTAGAGGACTTCTCAGTCTTGATGCACTAGGCTAGAAACGGAGGGTTCTACAAGATTGACCACGTGGATCTTGCCTTCAGAGAGCCCCTATCCCTAATAAGAGGGAGAGAGATTATATAAATAAACACACAGCCAGGACCAAACTAATTTCTTTTGGAATCCAGGTAAAAGGGACCAGGGCACGTGAACACCCACTTCTTGTTACAGTGTTCTGGACATAGAAAAGAGAGCCCATTATCTTGCCCAGGGCTTCAGATAGTCACTGCATAGTCTTTGTTTTCTTCATGAAATTTCTTCTTAAAGTAGCTTTGAAAATAATTGAGCTCTCAGGGACCTATAATTCCCATCACCAATCACCACTTTTATTGCTTTACTTGAGTAAGACTGTTAGTCTTTCCTCTGGGTAGGCAGCAGACTTACAGAGTGTAGAGTTTGAAATTCTATGTCATTACACAGCAAACCAGTCCTTAGTCAGTTAGGACTGAAGTGCCCTGGCGGAGCCGCGTTTGAAAGCAGCCATTAAGAGAGGGCCTTTTCGGAGATTGTGTTGATATGACTCAGCTCAGAATTGAAAGTGCCTCACCAGAAGCAGATGGAGAGACTAGAGTGATATCCACCTGCGCGGTGTCTGACTTCTAATGGCGTCATCACTCCCTGTCTTGTCTACTATTCTTTAACGAAAGGGAGCACCAACTGTCAGAAAGTGCGAATAATACGTGTTGCTCTTATCTGACAGGACCTTCCCCTTGAGATGTGTGTCCTATAGTCACTCTTCAATGCACGGCTCTGACTCTAGGCCTGAGTGGGTCCGAGGCTGTTTCTCTTCTTTGTAAATATGGAGAACACTTCAAAGTAACTTATATCTGTTTTTCTTTTTATTTAGCTAATATGCTTTGCTTGGTGGAAAGTATAGATTCGTACAGAAAAAGGAAAAAAAATCATCTTTCCAATCCAGAGATAAGCACTATTAACAGTTTAGTGTATATTTCCCAATCTCAAAAAGGCTACATATACATTAAATTGTTTGTTAAATATGTTTATAACATATGTGGAAAACAAAGAAAATGCCAGCAAAAGGAATATCTCTTTACCCGTTAGTACCTTCCAAGTCCCTGAACATCCTTCTCTTTGTATGCCCATCCCTTGGATTTTATCATCTGTTTTATCTTTAGTTTTGCCCAATATGTTTGTGTCCGTAGACTCCAGCATGTTGTTTAATTTTGTGTGGTTTTGAACTTCATGAAATGGTGCAATTTTGCATATGTACGTCTTCAACTTGGTATTTGTGAGATCTGTCTGTGTTGAAGGGTTTTGCTGTGGTGTGCTTATTTTTACTGCTGTATCGTATCTATATCAAAATTCATTTAGCCAGTATCCTATTGGTGGATGCAGGAGTTTTTTTCCAGTTGTTTGCAATTCCAAGTCATACTGTTAGGAAAATTCATATTCATGTCTCCTGGTGCCTATGTCCAAGAGTGTCACTAAGATAAATGACAAATGTAAAATTTTATCTTTATCTCAGTACCTAATGCCAAATTACTTTTTAAGTAGATCTATAAGTTTCCATTCCTGTTAGCTGTGTGTTTGTCCCTGTTGTTCTCTATGATCTGCAGACTTGATGTGTCGTTTAATTTTTGCCAGTTGCATCTTTGGTGAGTATAGAAAGGTGTCTGTGTTTTTACTTTGCATTTCCCTAGTTGCTAACGAAGGTGAGTGTTTTCCACATGTGTATGGGCCTTTTACATGTTTCCTCTTCTGTGAAATGCCTAGTTAATGTGTTGAGTTGTGTGGCTTTTAAAAACCAAAAATGAACTCACTTAAAATATCATGGATGTCTTTTCATCCAATGAATATGCTTCTATGATATAACTTTGATGGCAGAATAATACTCCTTGTACCTATTTTAGTTCACTGATCCTTCCACATTAGACCATTATTTTACTGTTTTCAGCCACGATGCAGAGAGCAGCCCTGCCACTAGGTCTCTGTGTATGTTCACGAATTATTCTCTTAGGAGAAGAATACATCCCTGAAAATGGCATCATTGAGTCGAAGAGTTTGAATAATTTTAGATTTTGATTCACATTGCCCTCCGGGAGGTTTTACCAGTTCATGTTCCATCCAGCAATGGTGGAGAGTGCTTATGTGCCTGTATAAAGAATCTTTTTAACACTATTTTCGCCCATACTCCTAATAATCTGTGTGGCATATTGTCCGTTTCCCCCCACCCCCTTGTCCTCTTAAGTGTCCATGCTAGCAGTAGAAGAGTATGAGGAAATGCAAGTAAACTTGGAACTGGAGAAGGACCTTCGAAAGAAAGCAGAGTCATTTGCACAAGAGGTAAGTAAGTACGTTGTAGAGACCTAGTTTTAAACTTTTATTTCTGAAACAACTTTGCAGATGACGCATCAGAATATTTTTCTTTTTTAGGTTGAATAAGAACTTACCACTTTGAATGAAGGATCAGCTGATTTAGGCAGGCAGCTATGGATTACAGTCAAGTTCACTGAACTTGGTATCAGATCTGGGTTCAAATTTTGGCACGTCAGTCAGTTACCAATTGAGTGACCGTATAGCCATCGCTTAGCTGCTTCAGGCTTCACTTTCACCCCTCTGTGCGATGGGTGACAATACCCACAGAGCCAAGTGGATTTTAAATTCAAATGGCACAACTTTTCAAAGGTGTTTTGTAAACTCTAAAATGCTATACATGGGGAAAGAAGTTCTATTTAGGGATACTTATAACTTTTGGTGGTAAAGTCCAGCTGGAGTGTAGGACTTTTGCGTGCATCCAATACCCCTGTGAATCTAGGTCACCTCTCCATATCCCGTCTCCAGTAACAGTGTCATGGTGTTGGTATTCCCCTTCGGCTACTACCCAGTGCTCGCGTTATGTGAGTTGATTCTCCTGTGTGCTCTGGAACATTGCCACGTTGTACGTCCTTTATCTCAGCCTTTCACCGGAGTGATGATGTTCCTCTCCTGTTATAGATAAGCTTTGAGCTTCTCATGTTCCAGCTTGCCTTTATGGACGTAGGCATTGGGTATTCCGTGGCTCTGGGACCGGCTTCCAGGGAAGTATGAGGTACCAGTTGGCCGAACCCTAGCAGCTCATGATGGGGAGCTGATGTATATCAGAGTTCCATCGTGTATAAATATTTTGAATCTGTGTACATACTGTAGGTTGAGGAAAAGTAGCCAAGGAGATGTAAAACATTCTTAGGTGGAAGTATCCACAGTGTAGAAAGAAGACAAAGCATGAGGTTATGTGAATAACATTTAAAAATCAGATTATGGCTTTGTGCGAGGGCTGTTCTGTGCTTGAATGGAGCTGTGCTAGTAGTGAACTCTATAAAAGGTTTAGCCCAAGAAGATCTGATTTGAAATATTATGATTCATTTCATTCAGAGAGTTTAATGAAAGGTGAGTAAATATTGTCCTCTTATTACTTGGAAGAAAGAAAAAAGAACTGGAGTGTCTCAGAGTTCTTTGGAAAAAGCTGCAGCAGTATAAATAATGGGTCTAAATAAACAGGTGAGGGGGAGGGAGAGTAGAGATAATGTGGCATCGCCTCCGTTGCAAAACTGAAAAGGTTCGCTGATTCTGACCTGAAAGCCAGGGTCTCATTCTGAGACACATTTTCAGTTTTCCATTCATTGTCTGTGGAGGGATGCTAGAATACAAAGCAGCTCGCAGGAAACTTGAAGGCCGTGCCATAGCAGAGAAGATGGCTGGGAGCAGCGAGATTCCACCGAGGATGTGAAAATAGGTTTCTGTCATTCCAGAATAAGGAGGTAGACGTTTTGGGGGGAAGCCAAGAGCCGTGGCACGTGGGCCACTGGCTGCGTAAACACTGGGCCGCGGGCTCAGCGGCTTCATGGTGTCTAGACTGGCCTACCCACAATAGTGAGAAGAAAGGTGAAGTGGGATTGGAACCAGTGTATCCTCCCTTCTGCACAGTTTACCAGTTCTCAGGCTGTCAACAGGTAACCACGGCTAAAAGCTGCATGACTTGGTTTAACGAGAGAAGCACCACCTTTCTGGCAGTTTGTTCCCAGTGTGCTCGGCAAACATTGCATTACACCAGACACTGCCGACGGTGGGGGAACAATGGGGAGGAGGGCAAATATGATCTCTGCCCTTTGGGACCTTGGAACCTGCTGTCTAGAGACTTTGAAATGGATTTTTAAAGTCAGTTTACTTTATGTACTTAATTACAAAAGGAATATATGCCTTGTAAAGGAATACAAACCATTCTCAAATTATAAAGTGAAAAAATGAGAGTTTCTTCCTTATGCCTGCTTCTACTTGTCCATTAAAAAAAAAACGAAAACACGATCACCCATTCTGGATACCACAATTCCCTGTTAGGATGACGATGCTTTGGGGACCCTGGCCTCTCCCTGTGTTGGAGGAGTCAGCTCACAGCCTCTGTTGCAGCCCGTTCCCTGTCTCCTTTCAATCAGTACTGAAGCCTTATCTGCTTTCCTTGTCACCCCAGAAGATTTCAGGGATGGAAGTCTCTGAGGGGGGAGTGAGACAGGCTAGTAAGCCAGGACAAGTGGAATAGGGAAACTGGGACAGATAGTTAAGTGGCCACACAGTTTATAGATGTCTACCAAATCCTGTCTTCTGACACAGGACATTCAAGAGTGAATGGCTTATATTTCCCTTTCCCAGCCGGAGGGTAAATAGCTTATATCACCCTGCTCAGGGAGATAGAAAAAAACCCAGTAGTGCCTTTTGTGTCAACCACACCCCAGGACCATGAAGTTAAGGGTATAAATCTCATTTTGGCTCATCTGCTTAAAGCTGATGAATATCCTGAGATCCTCCCCTAAAATCCCAGCCTTTAAAAACCCTCAAGACAAAGGACCCAGGGCATGCTCTCTTTCCCGCAGGAGCATGCCCATACCTTTTTTCCCTTTCTTTAACTCTGAGGAACCCCAGGAGACTTACAACCAGGGGAGCAGTGGGCAGCTGGTCTGGGGCTAGTCCCCTGAACCTGCCCCCCTTTCTCGGACTTACCAGTGAGCTAAAACAGCCCCACCTCGGCTCATTTCTTTCCTGTAGCATTTCTGGAGAGCCAGAGCAGCCCCGCCTAGGGTCTCCTGTTGCTTCTTCTATCCCAAACCCTTCCTGGTTTCACTGTCCCCAGCTTTAATAAACATACTCTCAAAACAAAACAAAATGAAACATGGTCACTCACTGGATAACTTGTGTAGGGCATTAAGGAAAAGAAATGACGGGTGAATAGAAAATAGTGTTGTTTTTAATTGTATGAAGTTGTGAAGGTTAACTGAATGATATATGTAAATTGCTTAATGAAGTGCTTGATAAGTATTACTGTACCTCTCCCCTTCTTTTCTTTTCACTCCTACTGTTAACTACTTCATCACTGGGGAAGAACTAACTGCTTTAAAACGTAACATTTCGTCTAGTAAATAGTAGATGAGATTAGCCAGAGCTTGGGCTTGTGAATCAGATAGATTGGCGTTTAACTTCTAGTTTTGCCACTTCCACGTGTCCTTGGGAAGAAAGTTACCTAACCCCTCTGAGGTTTATTTACCTTATTAGTAAAAATGGCTAAAAATAGTATCTACTTGACAGTGTTGTTCTAAGGATTAGATGATAGAATACATGTAAAATGATTAAGGGTCAGGTGTGTAGCAAATTTTCGCTATTCATAGCAGAAGCATGTAACTTGTAGGATTAATGCAAGGATTAAAATAATGCTTAATGCAAAATAGTAAGATAAAATATTTAAATTAAAATGATTAAAACAAATATTTAGCAGAGTACCTGGCATAAGATAAGCTCTTGATAAATATTGGCTACTACTATTAGTATTAATGGATTTAAAAGCCATAATACAATATTAAAAACTGAGGCGTAGGGCTCAATTATTGTACCTCGTTGGGGCAAGGGTGCAGGGACTGAAGATTGTATAAAGGTTACGAATGCAATAATAGCAGTTGTTACTTTTAAAACCGTTAAGTTACAGAATTCAGAAACTGCCTTTACTTTTTGATAAAAACTCCAGTTACTTTCCTTTTGCTCCAGTCTCAGTTGAGGAGATAGGTGAGATTGACTGGCATCTCCATTTTCATAATTAACTTTTGCAGATGTTCATTGAGCAAAACAAGCTAAAGAGACAAAGCTGTCTTCTGCTACAGAGCTCTGCCCCTGATCAACAGCTATTGAAAGCTTTGGATGAAAATGCCAGACTCACCCAGCTCCTTGAGGAAGAGAGAATTCAGCATCAACAAAAGGTAACGGGTTTTCTTCTGGGGTCTTCACACACACACACACACACACACACACACACACAGCAGTTAGTCTAGTCCCTTAGAGTTCCATGTTTCGCCTAAGTTACGAACTCTGTCTTTTCACCTTTTAGGAAAAAATAATGTAGTGCCCAACTAAAATTTACAGTGCATTATTGTAGACTTTACACTGTTCAAAAGGACAGAAGAAGGGAGGGAAAGAGAGACAACTCTAGAAGAGCTCGGCTAATACATCCAGTGCCCTGTTCGGAAGCCTGAGGGGACTGCATTTTCTAGAGACCCCGGCACCGGGAGAGTGTTGGTCTCTAAGAGCTTGTGGGAGGGCATAGGTTTTATTCAGAGAGGGTGGGAAGGTCCATGTTGGGAGTCATTGTTTGCTCAGAGGAAATTTCTGATTTTGTAAACTTGCACAAATGTGTGTGTTTAAAGACTTCCTAAGTGGTTATTTCTGTTTGTTTGAGTGGAGCCATTCCAGCGGGCACAGCCTACCTGGGTGTGCCGGGCCGAAAGGATAATAATCAGCGGGGCAGATGAGAGAGGGGAGGGAGAGGAGAGGCCAAGGGCTAGAACAAAGGCTTTCAAGTTAAAGAAACCACTTCAGAAAAATCACATCAATATTTAAACTACTTATAGTGCACCTAGCTTGTGAAGGAAGGGCTGTTAGCTGCTATCCATGATCATTTGTGGAAGTCTCTTTGAGGAACAATATTGACAAGTAATCCTTGGAAATTTCTGAAGTTTTTACAAAGTGGTCACGAAGTAGAATTGGGTTTTTTTTTTCTTCAATAAGAAATGCTGGTACATGCGTAGGGGATGGGAGAGAAAGCATCCCCACCCTCCATATGCAGGATTCCCATTTCAAATAAAGAGAGAATAAAAGAATGCTGTTTTTACTTAGCTTATTCTAGAATCTGGGCTCTGAAGAGTCCTGTGCTTGCAGTGAACTCATTTAAGAACATGCACACCGAGGGTCTGTCGGGTCGGGCTGAGCGCGGGACTGGGTTGTTGGGCACGTGCCTGTGTGGCGGGGACAGGTGCTGAGGCTCAGAGAGAGGAGTCGTGATGAGGTCATAGCAGTCATTACCTCTCAGACTGTCTGTCACACCGTACAGTTATTCTGGGTGACACTTCGTATATGTGGTTGGTAAACTATATCTCTCACCTGTCTGTCAGTCCACTTACAGATTTAGCAATTTTTAAACGTGGCCGTATTGTTTTTATAAGTACAAAGATAACCTATGCCTTCTAATAAATTTTTAAAATGTAGGAAAAGTTAAAGAAGAAAATCAAGATTATCCAAGAATCTCATGTTTTGGTGCTTATCTAAACCTTTTGTATATGTATATTTCTATGAATACGGTTTAAATGGAATCATACCATGCATGCTGTTCTATAACCTGATTTTTAAAATTAGTAATATATTGCCTTGGCTGGTGTGGCTCAGTGGATTGAGTGCCAGCCTTTGAACCAAAGGGTTGCTGGTTCAGTTCCCGGTCAGGGCACATGCCTGGGTTGCAGGCCAGGTCCCCAGTGGGGAGTGTGTGTGAGGCAACCACACATTTCATTCGCTCTCTTTCTCCCTCCCTTCCCCTGTCTCTAAAAGTAAATAAATAAATAACATCTATAAAATTAATATGTCTTCCTTTGTCAGTGTATAGTGAGCTATGTGATTTTTAAAGGGTTGCATAGTATTTGATTTAATGAGCACACTAGCATTTATTAAATCAATGATATTGGCAGGCATGTAGGTTATTTCCTGTTGTTCCCTGTCACAAACAGTACTTTAGTAGTGAATATATTTGAACACTTGTCTTATTACTTCTTTAAAACAAATTCTAATAGTAGTATTGCTGGGCCCTGGCCGGGCAGCTCGGTGGGTTAGAGCATTGTCCTGATACGCCAAGTTTGTGGGTTTGAGCCCTGGTCAGGGCACATACAAGAAACAACCAATGAATGCATGAATAAGGGGAACAGCAAATCAGTGTTTTCTCTTTCTCAAATCAATAAATATTTAAAAAAAAAATAGTATTACTAAGTCAAAGGGCTTTTCCTTCTTTTTTTTTTATTACCAAATTTTCCCCCAAGGGTCTGTTTTAGTATTACCTGAATTTTTCTCTTGAAAATGGGTATGAAAGTATTCATTGGTTTTAAATAAATTTTTAAGGTACAGTATTACTTTTTTTGACTCACATTAAAAAATAAATTACCTAGGATATAAATCTGCAGTACATTTTTATTGAATCAAATAGCTGATAATGACTTTAGGTATTATAAAGTATCCCAGAATTTTTATAGTTTCTAAGATGCATTGGGACCTCTTTGCTATGAAGTGCAAAGTAAATGGGAAACATTTCTTTTTTTTCCTTTATTGTCCTTGACCCAGGAAAAACTTTATCACTCCATGAAAGTCTGTTTATAACTTACAGGTCAAAGAATTAGAAGAACAACTAGAAAATGAAACACTCCACAAAGAGATACATAACCTCAAACAGCAACTGGAGCTTCTCGAAGAAGATAAAAAAGAATTGGAATTGAAATATCAGAATTCTGAGGAGAAAGCCAGAAATTTAAAGCATTCCGGTAAAAACATTGCATAGGCCATTATGCCTTGTTGATAATCTGTGAACTTCTCATGCCCAGCACAAAACCTGGTATACAGTTAGTCTAGAACGTTTACTGAATGCTATAGAAAAATACTAAGATTCGTGTTTGAATTTCTTCCTTTCTCACTATCACAGTTAGTAGAATGGCCCTTATAATTAAATGATTCACAAATATTTAGACTTTTTTGGACTCAGAGCCTTGGTAAGCATCACATAGAATTAAGAGATAAAGGTACCATTAATGTGAGAGGACCAAAATTCCAGTGTTTCTCTGGGCTTCAGCTATGAGTGTTGATTAAGTACTTGTTTTGTTCATTGTAGGGTATATTTTTTAAAAGAATTAAACTTTTTAGATTTATACCACTTTCATCTTTGATGTCTAATTATATGCTTGAAATAATACTTAAAAAATACCATACCTGACAATAAAGTGGGCAACAATATATATATTAAATGGAAAACTTTTAAAACACCCGGGGTTACCTAAATCAAAGGATGTATTCATTCAGTTCTAGAAAGCTTAACAGGAATGTGTGAGCTGGATCACCCTACAGGGGTAAGTAATAAGTTTCTACTGGAAGGTGGGTAATTTGAGGAGGCTGGTTGTTCCCTTTATAACAGCTTCAAAATTCACTTCAGATATTTTTGGTTAATTTTATACTAGAATTTTGAAATCTCTACAGAAGAACCAAGTTGGCTTCCTTCCTTTAAAAAAGTATTCAGTCTTTGTTAATCCACAATGAAAATTATAGTTTTTTTTTTTAAAAAACTGATCCACAATGAAGAAATATTCCATTCTTTTTCATGAATAGCAGCCTGTAGTGGAAGGCGTCTATCTTTATTATAAAGGAGGGGCAGACGCTAGAGATATTTGATGTTTAATTTTTGACCATGTTTTTGTTTCTGCCGTGTGTGCCCAGCCATATGCTGGGGTACTATAAGAAATATAGAAGAAAAGAAACCATGCCTTGAGGGACTCGGACCCCGTCTGGAGAGGCAGTCACATGTACAGGGAATAAGTAGAGGGGTCTTGGTGTCGTGGGCTCACCCACACTGCTTCTATGAGTATTGAGAGTGAAAACGGACAGACAGATCGATCGCTGGGGCTGCAGTCAGTCTGGAAAGCGGAGTGGCTAGGAGACAGAGAGCTCTTCCTGCATGCAAGCGGCACTGGGTACCTAGAGCCCACTAGGGCCCGTTTTAGAGGGATTAGCATCAGGGCCGGAAATTAAATTCGGCTCCTTGAAGTCAGGAACTGTGTCTGGAACAGCACCAATAGGCCCTTCACGTTGTTGGTGCTTAGCAAATACCCGCTTCCTTAATCACTAGAGTGAATCGAATGAATGCTCTTCGAAAGAGCAGAACGTTTCTGAGTCACAGACATTTGGGAGTCTGAGTCTGGTTAATGTCAAGAACACTAAGATTTGCGGTTGTTGAAGGAAATTAAGTGGAAGAGGAAAGCATGCTGTTAAAATTCAGTACTAAATGTCATCTTTAAAATTAATTTTCGGTCTATACATTTGGAAAGTCAAGTATTAATAGTTTCTTAGTGTTTGAATAGTACACTGTTAACAAATATTTCTTCAGCCTACTCAGTCCTTACTTCCCACTCGTCCAGCCATTGTCTTGAAGGTTTTTCTTTTCCACGGTTGTATGTACAGCAAATAGATGGTGACATTTCCTTGTAACATATGTAAGGCCTCTTGCATTAGTGATAGTGGCCTGGGTGATAAAAAGTTTAAAAGATTCTGCAGTATCATATTGACATTTCTAGCTTTGCCTTACTAAGAAAGAACTTGGTTTTGAGACACGTCACGTTTTCTTCCTTAACAAGCACATAAGGTGTTGAGTTGCCTCTTTCAGCTCTTTTCTGACCCCCTGCAGTGGACGAACTCCAGAAACGGGTGAACCAGTCTGAGAACGCTGTACCTCCGCCACCCCCTCCGCCACCGCCGCTCCCCCCTCCTCCCAATCCCATCCGGTGAGTGCGTCCATCCGGGAAGACTGCTCTGCGTCCATGTGGGTCCTCGTTTATGTGGGTCCTCGTCAGAGAACCTGAACTTTGTATCCATGGCTTTGTTTGTTTGTTTTTTGATACTGGCTGAGATTGCATCATGAGAGAACGGTAAGAAGTCTGAAAGATATCAGCTGGTGCTTCTCTCGGAGAATTTTCTGAAGACCAACATATTTTTTGTGCATTCCGTGAAGACCAACACATTTTGTCCCTTTTTGTAATATATATAGGAAGTGTCTTAAAAGCACCTGATGAGATTGACAGTGTTCTGTTGGAGAGGCTCAGATTCCGTGGGGGTGTCCTAAACCACCAGGAGCTGGGCACCGGTTGTTTTCATACTTGAGTTTTAAATTGCAGTCGATGATGTTGGGATTTCCTTTAACCTGGAACACCAATGATTTTTGAGCTTCTCCAGAATGTTTTCATCTTTTTCTCTCGCTAATTGGAATTTGAAAAGCCCTAGTTTGTTCAATTATTTAAAAAATAGAAGTACTAAACAAAAATGTAAAAGAGCTAATTGTTATAAACTTTTTTTGTCCCTATCCCTCTTCTTTAAACCTTTCATGATGCTGAGAGAGGAACCATCCTTCAGAAGAAGAAATTAAATTCTTGTGACAGGAAACCATACATGGTGATGTAATGGTATTGGGTGCCTGAATTAAGCACACTACACCCGAGGAGACCGAGAGTCAGATTTTGCCTCCATTGTGATTCTTCATGGCACCGGGCAGAATTACGTGAGACAGTCTATGCCCTGTGTTGATGGCTTATGTCCTTGTGTCATGACGTGAGCTGCTTCTGTGTAATTTGTTCTTGAACAAGTGGAATTTAAAAATTCACTAGATTTTTACCTTTCATTAACTCATGTGATTTGTTTAATCCTTTCACACAGAGAAGCTATTTATTCGAACTTGGTACCTTTGCTGATCCTTCTGAATAGAATGTGTAGCATGTTCCCCCCACATGGCTATGAAAATGGGACTTTGTCTTTAAAAAACATTCTCATTAGTTTCCCTTACTGAGTGGGGTATGACAATCTACTTCAAGCCATTGAAGTAGTTAAAGCAAAATAAGTTTTACATGGGATCGATCCAAGAGTTAATTGAAAGAATTTCAGGTATTTTAAATTCTTTCTCTCCTGGGTTGCTAAATCTGTAGGAGATGGAGATATTTTGAATTTGACATTTCAAATAGGAAATTCTTCACTTTGATCTTTTTCCTAGGTCTGGAGTTTTGAGCTGATAAGAAAGGTCACTTCTGTCTATGAGGAGGGAGAACTCTTAAAAAGTGATTATAGTCATGCTGTTGGCCTTTAATTTTTAGTCTCAGAAATCTTAAGAGCCCTTCAAATTAAAGTATAACCTAAATAGACTGTTTTTCCAAAGAGCCCTTTACAGTTGAGAAAAGAAGGTAGGATTCAGACCATATGTCTAAAGCGCGAATTCTTTTATAAGGCTCTTTAAAGAAAATTCATTGAATAACATGAATGATTTTTATTTTAAGGTGGATTTAAATAATATAAGATATAATTTCTCAGTAGAAAGAGATTTTTTCTTTTTTTTTGGTAAGGAGAATGTTCTTATCAAAGGAATGTATTTGCATGCGTATTGATCTTCAGTGGACTTTGAATCCACTAATCAGGGTTTTCCAACCTTGTTCCTGAGCCATTTGCTTTTCCCTGATGTAAGTCATGGGTAGAAATGAAAGTGGGGAAAAAAACCTAGGGCCTGTGACAATTTTGAATGGCTTTATTGCTTTCCCCTCATCTTCCTGCTCATTTGACTGAGGGGCCAGGTGGGAGGCAGGTGGAAAGAAAGGAAGAAGGCATACTTTGGTCATTGTATACTGGTGGTCATGAAATCAGGACAGGTCCTTGGAAGGTGTGGCTCATGGGAAAGGGTAGGTTGTATCAGTGTGTTTGTTGGTGTTCTCTAGAGAGGCAGAACCAATGGGGGTATGTGCATATATATGTATATGATATCCATATACATAAAAAGAGACTTATTCTAAAGAATTGGTTCACGTTATTATTATGGACATGGACAAGATCCGGGATCTTCAGGGCGAATGAGCAAGCTGGAGACTAAGGAGAGCCTATGGTATAGTTTCGGTCTGTAGGTCAGCAAGCACAAGACCCAGGAAGAAGCAGTGTTTCAGTCTGAGTCTGAAAGCAGGAGAAAACAGGTGTTCTACTCTCAAGGCATTCAGGAAGGGGGCATTCTTTCTTACTTGGGGGAGAGTCACCCTTTTGTCCTCTTCAGGCCTCCAGTTGATTGGATGAGGCCCACCCACTTTAGGGAGGGCAGTCGGCTTTACTGAGACTACCAGCTTAAATGTTAATCTTACTCAGAATCCTCACAGAAACACCCAGAATAATGTTTGACCACATAGCTGAGTACCCTATGACCCAGTCAAGTTGACTCATAAAATTAAACATCACAGTGGGCGTGAGAAACACTTCTTAAAGAATTTGAAGGTGAATATATTCCATTGAACTGTTTCATCTTTGGAAGGCACTTGCTTGAAGCTTTTATGTATTCCATTGAAGTGGCTGTGGAGTGGGGAGATTTTAGACAGTGGTTTGGATCATGGGTCCTGGGTACCTCATTCTCGTCTTCTCACGCATCCCGTGAGACCCACCCTATCTATTTTCTGTGTGGTCTAAGCCCCACCTCGACAGGTGGTTTTCTCCTAATATTACATACATTTTCCTCTGAGTACCATCCTATTCTCCAACTTGGACCTCAGTGCGGAACATTTAAAGCTAGCACTTTCTTTCTTCAGGTGGTTTACAGTGATGACCATATATTCACGTCATTTACGTAACACATACAAGTATTCTGAGCAGTACAATTAAGTTCCTGCTTCGTAGTCTTTATGTCCAATAATACACAGTCTCAAAATTTCCCCTCAGAACTGGAGGTATGGTCATTATAGGGTGTCGTGAGAGGGTAAGGAGAGGTGTCTGATTAGCGAGAACCCTCCCAAACCCCACCCTCCTCTGGAATGTTAGCAGGCAGACATCAAATACTCCTGCCTTCTGTTGACAGAGTGGGAAAAAAACGAGCAAATAAAGTTTGCATTATTTCATTCCTCCCAACTTCTGGAGTAAAATGTGCTTATTTTAAAGTCCTGTGTTAATTAGAATTCTGACTTCTGGGAAAATAATTTAATTCCATGTAGGGCCACTGTGAGCCCAAAGAAGACAAACTAGATGAAGTCCATGGCCCCAAAGTGGCTTGTTTCCCAGTTGGTGAGTCCTAGAAATTTCACGGGGTAGAGCAGGATGTAGCGCTTTCTTTCCACTGTGCTTTGTGGGAGACTGTTCAGTGGGTTTGGGAATTTTAAGAGAAGTAACAAACAAAAATCTAAAAATTATAGTTATCAAGAAACATTGAGTTGCTTGGTTCTCAGAGCAAGTATGGCTGTGTGTCCAGTTGCCCCTTTTTCTAGAGGGAACATGATGCCTTTGCCATCCTCTAAGCATGCCATTTGTTTTCCGTCGCTGGCTCCCCACCTGTCTCCCTCAGGACTCTCTGGCAAATCCAGTTCACCACACGGAATAGATTAATAGTGTAGTTGGAAGAATTCAAGAATTATTGATTCATTTGTTTCTGGCAAACTTTTTGGGGTGAATGATGACATATATGTAGAAATGTGCACAAACTTATATATTTACATATTCATATATAAGATTCACCTGTGTTATTTTGTGTAGCTGAAGTTCATATTCATTGATACATAATTCATTTTATAACTGTCCCAAAATGTGTTTATCCATTGGGGGTACTGATAGACATTTGAGTTATTACCAGTTCAGGTAAACTACAGACATTCTACATGAACCTTGTTTGTTTTTTAACTTTATTTTTATTGTTGACACTATTACAGATGTCCCCATCCCCGCATCCCCTCTTCCCTGCCCTTGCCCACCTCTGCCCAACCCCCACCCACTCCCCTTCCCCTCTGGCCACACCACACTGTTGTCTCTGTCTGTGTGTGCATGAACGTTCTTGTACATGTATCCTGGTGCACCGGTGCTTGTATTTCTGTAAGAAATATAGAAATGGAATCATCGGCTCAGAGAATATGTATATCTTCAGCTCCACTAGAGCATATCAGTTTTCTAAAGTGGTTCTGTCAACTTATGCTCTGTCTTTAGTTTGAGAATTGCTATTATTCTACAAACCTACCAACACTTGCTATAATCAGACTTTAAATTTCTTACTGACTTTATGAGTGTGTAGTAAGAGACCAGTGAGGGTTTCATTTGTGTTTTCTGATAACTAATGAAGTTAAGTACCTTTTTGGTATGTGTATTGGAGATTTGGGATTTTTTTTATGGAGTTGCATTTTTGTCCCTTTTTCTGTTAGGTTATCTGCTTTTTGTCATTGGTCTTTGGATTTTCTTTTTATTCTTTATGGTGTCTATTAAAAGATACATGTTTTAACATACAGGTTTAAAAATTTTAATGTCAAATTTATCATGATTTACATTTTCTGCAGGTTTTAAAATCGTGTGCCAGAGAGATAGCGCTCTAAATATATTTTCTCTCTTAAGTATCTTGTCAGTGTCACACAGGTCCAGGTTATTTTATGCCTATATTTCACAAACATGTTTTCTGAAAGCCCCTCCTCATTCTTTCATCCTTGCCTCTCCCTCAAACATGTTACCTAGGGAACATTTTTGAGTTTTAGGTATGAATGTTGACATTTTTCCTTTATGTGTTTTACTTCGTAAACGTCTGCGTGTCGTGTCAGCAGTTACAGTGGTCCCCGTCTTTCAGTGAGTTTGGTCCCACACGGAAAGTGATAAGACACCTTTCTCTCCCTTGAAGTGATGAAAAACTTGCTAATTTTTTAAAAGTGGAAAGGAGGCTACTGAGGTTCTACCTGTGCATTCATGCACCTGAGAGCTGGGTGTTTACTGGTTCTTTGGAATCTGTACATGCTACTTCTTGGATTATAAGGCCTCCAGTAATCTCCTGTCAATCTTTCCTCTCTCCTGAAGGTCCCTCATGTCCATGATCCGGAAGCGGTCCCACCCCAGCGGCAGCGGCGCTAAGAAAGAAAAGGCAGCTCAGCCAGAAACAAGTAATTCTCACCCACCCTTGCTGTACTTTCAGTGGTTGATGGTGTACAGTTTTTTAAGAGTACACAAATTTGTTGACTTCATTGACTATGAACAGATCGTCGGGGGGGAGGGCGGGGAGTGTGAACTTGACAGCTATAGGAGTGAACCAGATAACAGTCATTGCCTTCATGTATCTCAATGTCAAGGGCAGCACTTTCCAGTCTTTTTTGTCTCACAGCACACAGATGAATCGCTAAAATTCAGCGGCACACCATGTGACAGTCGCTGGTCTAGAGCAGATTAGCGTGCATACACATCACTGTAAGGCCAAGTGTGCTCAGACACGTGATTAAGGTACATGGCACTTTGGGGCATAAAGGAAAGAGAGGCAGTAATTCCGGATGAGGGACTTGGGGAAAGGCTTTGCAGACTTGAGCAAAGGACCCAGACTTTTATCACGCACTTAGTGTGTACTCCTCAGCGCTGCACACTGGAGATGAGAGTCATAGAATTTGCATTTGACTGGGGGTGGGGGGCGGCAGGAAGAAAACTAATTATCCAATTAAATGCATAATTATTTAAATATACTTTTTGATCAGAACTGTGGAGGAGGCACACAAGTTTCTAAGGGAGTTTTTAGGTGGGCTGCTAGTGTTAGAGGTGAGTAAGCTGAGTCACTGTGGATTTAGAAAGTCAAGGTGAAGGTATTTAGGATGAAAGTGCTTCCCACGAGAGGCAGCAGATTCAAAGGTTCAAAGTGGGGGAGGAGCTTGGCATATTAGGCAACTGAAAGAAAGCTGATGTTGCTAGGGGTGCAGGGGAAGAGGTCTGGTAGGTGGGCAGGGGCTACACTCTGGAGGCTGTGGTTGAGATTTTGAAACTTATCCTAAGGGCAGTAGAAGTGTTAGGTAGGGGTGTAGTTGGATGAGATTTAAAAAAAAAGATTACACCTGCTGCAGTGAGAGAAGAGAGAACAGACGTGAAGTAATGAGTGGATGAGGGAAGACAATTACAGTCATTCAGGTGAATGTTCACGGTGGCTCCCGTCAGGGTGGCAGTGGCAGAGGTGGAAAGAAATGGAGGAATTCAGGAACTATTCAGGGAGGTGACATTTACAGGAGTCTGTGATTTGCTGGAGAAGGAGATGCTGGAGACAAGAGGAAGGGAAGAGAATGGAGGGAGAAGAGCTTTCCCGCTAAACAGGGAAGACTAGGTGCAGGGTCAGTTCCCAGCACTGTGGGCACTTTGGTGAGTAGCCACAGTGCGAGCAGAACATTGAAATGCTGGGCCTGGAGCTGGGGATGGATCTTGGGCCTCTATGCCTGAGAACTGTAGAACCTGAATTAGACTCAACAGTGTTTGCTCAGCACCTGTCTGTGACACGGTATGGTAGACGTGCCCGGCTCAGAACCAGACTGGTGTAAACTTCTTGGTCCCCGTTTCCAGCCCACAGGTTTCATCGCTGCAGTCCAGGCATTTTCATATCATTGGCAGTGTCACAGGTCTCGTCCTGATGTCCTTTGTTCCGTGCTTCTCCCTGCATCAAAATAGAATCCAAACTCTATCAGAGTCTGCTTGTAGAGGGTTCTCTGCTTTTACATCAGCCTCATCTCATTACCCCTGTCCCATTTGTGGCTGGACCATTTCCACCAGCCCCTTCTGCACTTGCTCCTGTTATTCCTCATTCCAGAATTGCCCTCCTGCTCTTCCTCTAGTCAGAGCTTTCTCAGGCAGGGTGCTCTTCTGATTCCATCTCCCCAGTGTAGGTTCCAGGCATATTGTCTCTGTGTTCCAGGCTCTTCCGCCTCTCCCTTTTATTTATTAGTATCAGTATTAATAATCCAAAATGAATGCCACATCACTCTGTCGCTATAGTATTTTGCTTCAGATTTTGTTGCTGTAAAGATTTTATGTCCTCCCTACCCCTCCCATTCCTGCTCTGATGTTCTAGTTGTTTCCACATCTCTGGAGGGTTTACTCCTCTCTGCAGCCTCCCACAGTTTTCATGCATATTGAATGAATCCAAGTTTAGATTTAGTCTTTTCTTTCTTAGCGAGAACCTCACAACCATCACAGACGAAAGCTGTTTGATTTCATGTTGTGTGAATTGACTTTCTGTGCCTGATTCCCGCAGCCCTATGTAGTCTATTGCTCCGCACAGTAATGTCACTGAAAGGCAAATCCTGCTTTTCACAGGGTGTTGCAGGATTCAGAAAAAGTCCTGCCTTTGGTGATTTGCAGGACAGCCCTGCTCCTGGGTTCCTGGCTGTACACCTTTCCTGACACTGAATTAAAATTTTGTTTGTGTTGATCTGGTTTGGGGACAGTTGCCAAGTCAGGGAGGGTCAGGAGGGTGGTCAGAACACAGTGATTTCCCCTTCTAAGTAAATCACATTATTAACTTGTCAACCTGGACAGCACCCTTACATGGAAAAGAAGTATTCTAGAACTTACTATCCCCCAATGTTAGAAACTATATTTTTCCTTGCGGAAATGATGTTTCATTTACAATTCATGAAATGCGGTATTTTCACCCTTATCCTTGAGCTATTGCATTGCACTTTGGGGATCTGAGTGGCTGACACAGAAGTTACTCGTGAGATTTTAAACTGGGCGCCTCTAAATTCGTACTGCCTT
Source organism: Macrotus californicus (assembly GCA_007922815.1). Lineage (NCBI taxonomy): Eukaryota > Metazoa > Chordata > Mammalia > Chiroptera > Phyllostomidae > Macrotus > Macrotus californicus. The sequence goes on along the minus strand of VMDR010000378.1, from coordinate 197,129 downwards.
AAATGATGTGCACACGTGGCTGGAGCCTCTGTCTGGTGGGGTCCTTATTTATCATGTCTCGTTAATAGTTCACACTACAAAATAGTTGTTGAATAAATACCTCAACGGTGATTAAATGCATGATGAATGAATATATATAGCATCAGACACTGGGCTCCTCTGTGACACTTTGGAATTTGCATTTAAAATGACAGGAGCAGTCTTGCTATCACATCATTTTGTTATGTTAGCATCTTACAGTGGCGCTTCCTGTTCAGTTGGTATGCCTTTCAGAGCTTGTGAATGGAGAAACTTCGGTTGGCAGATTATGATTCTTAAAAAACTTGGTTGTAGGAAATGTCTATGGAATATTATAGTAGTTTTAGTTTTAAGTATAAGAAATCATTACAGACTTTGAAGTTAGTAACTAATTTTGATAAGTATGCAGTCGTTGGACATGTTCTGAGATTTCATATATTTAGGTCATGTCACCACTTCGATTCCCAGTCAGGGCACATGCCTGGGTTGCGGGCCAGGTCCCCAGTAAGGGGTGTGCAAGAGGCAACCACACATCAATGTTTCTCTCTTTCTCCTCTCTAAAAGTAAATAAAATATTTTTTTTTTAAAAGAAAATACCCAAAATGTTAGCTAAAAAAAAATAGACAAGGTCCTAACCACCCTCTGAGGGGTGAGCGTCCTCATTCATCAGGCTCTTGTGAGCTTGTAGTTAAGAAAATTTCTCTAACTCTATGACCTTAGATCAAATTTAGACTTGTTCGACCATGATGTATTCTTTAGAGATTTTGTATGTCATAGTGACATAAGGTTTTTTTCATGCCTTTCAAAAAATGTTTGTGAAAGAGAAAAGTAATCCTGTGGCATTAAACATTCATTTTAGTTTCTTCTAGGTAAAAACAAAGGCTTTATTGAGCAGCAAGGTGATAGTTTTCTCTGTGGGTCTTTTTCTTTCTTTTTTTTTTAAAGGAATTAACTTATTTTTCAAGTGGATCTTAAAATTTAAGCCTCAATTAATAACATGTAGCTTTCTGGTCCAAGACTGACCTTGAAGCACTAACTCAAAGAACATTTGATTTGATTTTCCTGTGGCAGTTCAATAACATTAGACCTGTTGTCTTCATTTGCCCCTTTTCTTTAATCTCCAGCATCCTCCAGAATTTCTATTGTCCCCCTGATTACATGCCTTTGGGAGACAATTACCAGCTGCATAATGGCAGAAAGAATTATAAAACATGCCATGAGCTCTCCGTGGGCGATCTTGCAGATTTATTAGAACTACTTAATAGTTTAGAAGTCCGTATAGATTGCTTTTTGCTGGTTCAAAACAGTGTCGGTGAGAAAGAAAGCTTGTGTAGCTAACCTAGTGTGGCCCTCGTATTGTGCCTGAGTAGGGAATCTGGTAAGAGTGATTTGTTTTCCTTAAGACCAATTAAGCCTTTACATTGGAAAAAGACTGAGACATTAAAGCCTGGTTAAAATCTGTACACAGGACTGGTAGTGGCACTTCTCTGGACTATCACTGGGATTCTGGCAAGCAAAAATAAAAAAACTACTTTGAATTCCTGCTATGTTAGACGCTGCAGCAGATTTGAATGGTGCTGACCATAATTCTCCATCTGTCCGCCTTAAGTAGTTCTGTACCGTGCATTTAATTGGGTCTCAGTCACTCCTTGGAGCGCTAGTCTGTTTGTAGGCTCTGTTCCTGTTGCTATGCAGCTCTTCCCAAGTCTCACTCAAAAATGGCAGCCTTTTTGAACATCAGATGGGGTTTTTTTTGGAAGACTTTAAATTCCCAGGAAGAAATGCCACACCCAGACCAGGTGCTTGAAGGACAGCTCTGGATTTTATCTTCTTTGGTTTTGAACAGGGTCTGCAAAAGCACTGTGTGGTGCATTGCTTAGGTATTCGGGTATTTAGTGAGTGAGCGAGGGAGTAAATGAATAAATGGAATGAATGAATGAATGAATGAATGAATGAAAGAAAGAAATTCTGTCCATAGTAATTTTCTTGTCTGTTCCCGTGTTGACGTTTGTGGGCCATCAACAGAAGCTGCCCAGGAAAATGCTACTTAAGGGCACATAGTGGATCAACCCCCAGTTTTGTTCATTTTCTGACTTTGGTGCCATTTTTCTCATGTTGCCTGGCAAAAAGTACTTTTTTTGTTTTTTACTTCTGAGTGTGAAAAGTGCTGTCTGGATATTTCAATTGCCAGCCTTTCAGTGGCTTGTGAGAATGACAGAATACATTTGAAGTCAGGACTGTATGAGAAAGCCTAGGTTGTACAGTGAATGTAGCAGGGTCCCCTCACGGTGGTGCTTACAGAGGTGAGGTGGCACCATCTGGGCTCTCCTCGTGGCTCCCCTGAGCATGGACATTAGTGGAATAACTACCCAGGGTCAGTGGGTGCCAGCCATGTGGCAGGAAAGGAAGCTGTCTTGTAGGCCTTCTCAGGGCAAAGCCTGCCGCTACAAGGATTAGCTTGGGGATGTAGTTGTGATTCCTCCATTTAGAAGTCATCCTTTTGGGGCTTAGATATTTCTGCTCAAATACTAAAAATATTCATAGCCATTTAAAGTCAGAACTTTACTAGCCTCTCAGTAGGTAGATACTTGTTGAATGGCTGCCATGTGCCTCACCGTGTGGAGTCTTATTAAAGATGCTAATGGAAGGTCTTTATGAGATATTTAAACTTAAGTATATTGGCTGCAGTGAGTTACATGGACGTAAACACAAGATCCAGAACTGCATTAATAGTGATACCTCTTCTAGAAATGATCCACTGCTTTTGGTCAAGCTATTCTGCAGAAGAGACAAATCTCTGTATTCTGGACAACAGGTTGATGCTCACACAGCTGCATTCATCTGACTGATACATATTTCAACAGCCCTATTGTTTTTGCAGCAAAATAGCACAAAGGTTAGACAATAGACCGGTGAAATTTTTTTATCAAACTCAATTACTTCATTACAGTCATTTCTAGATGTATGTTTTCTTTTAACATGGACAGTTTTAAAAGACTTGAAAAAAGTTTGTTTAAATATTCCCTTCCTGTGTGCTTCCTAAACCAACATGGAGTTTAAACATGCGTTTTACCCATTTGTTGCGTGTCTTTTGACTGGATTTCTTTCAATAAGTAAAAGAATCTTTTTTGACCTTTTATTTTCAGGTGGGCTTTTTGATAGTTATTCCTTCTTTGGGCTGATTTCTTTGACATATGATGTGCTATAACTTATAAAATACTTTTGAGACAAAAATGAATGATTATTTGGGGCTAGTTATAAAGTTTCATTTTTATTTTTATTTATTTATTCTTACATTGATTTTAGATAGAGAACAATATCGACCTGTTGTTCCACCCATCCATGGATACATTGGTTGCTCCTTATATGTGCCCTGACTGGAGATCGAACCCACAACCTTGGCATATTGGGACAACGCTCTAACCAATTGAGCTACCTGGCCAGGGTCAAAGTTGGGTTTTTAAAAACCTATATAAATTCATTCTGCTGGTAAAGGGAGAAAAATCCACTTTGATTGTTTAACATAGATGAGCCAGTATTGATTTCCAGGCTATAAATTAGACCTTAAAATTTGTAACTCTTATTTTTCAAAGCAGATCATTTATTAAAAGATTTTTATGAAATATATGTTGCTACCTGGTAGCTATTAACCTTAAATTGTCGGGGTTTTGTGACTTTGTCTGAAAAATGACTATGGTAAATTACATAATGAAATCTTTTTAAGTCACCAAAAATAGGAAGTAACTGTTTTCTGGGAGTGTAAGCTGATTTATGTGTATGTTCTTTGAATAGCTGAAGAAGTCACAGATCTGAAGAGGCAAGCAGTTGAAGAGATGATGGATAGAATTAAAAAGGGAGTTCATCTTAGACCAGTCAATCAGACAGCTAGGCCCAAGGCACAGGTATGGAATAACTAAATGCTTTTTCTCTTCCTTGCTGTTTCTTTTTTCAAATGTGAAATTTCGCAATGTGATGCAAGCTATGTCAGGACTGATTGTCGAATCTTAGGATGAGGCTAATGTGCCATAAAAGCCTTTATTTCCATAAGCATGTTTCAGGAGGACTCTACTTGGCCCATAGTGGACCTAAATCACCATGGAAACTAAGTCCTGCTGTTGCAGGTGCTGGCATCAGCCTGACGGAGACACTGATAGGAACTGTTGTACCCAACAAATCACAATTGCTGCACGGTTTCTTTTCTTTAATTACTGGTTGTTTTGTATAATTTAGCAAATATTTATTGAGTATCTACTATGTGCCAAGTACTGTTTTAGGGACTGAGGATAAAGCAGGAAACAGGAGAGACACAAATTCTTGCTTTCCTGCGGCTTCTATTTTTATGTGTGTCTTGGGGGGGAATGGCAGGGGGGTGGGGGGTAAGGAGTCACATAATAATGCCAGGACAGACCTAAGACAGCTTTTGAGAAGTAATTAGATTTATATGATCATTTTCACTGATTTCACAAACCTCTTCCAGGTCACTTCAAGGAGAAAATTTTGTAGGGGGGAGAACTATATATATATTTAATATATATTTTATTTATATATAATTTGTTTATTTATGTTTGTTTATATATATATAAAATCATCAACTTTAAGACCCCAGTGAGCACCGGGATCTATCGAAACACTTAGTCTAGTTCAGTACTTCCCCCTTCCCTTTGTGTGCCTGTCGCATTTCAGGAGACCCCAGTAATAGAGGTTTTGACATTTTTCTTGAAAATTTTTTTTTTTTCACTTTAGTAAGGGATCAACAGATTGGTTCTCTTTCTTCTACTTTTAAAACAAACTTTGTTTCTTTTTTACTCTCAAAGATGCTGCTCTTCAGCTGCTCCATGTCCCCAAGTATCAAAACCGTTCAGTACAAATTCTGCTGGGCTTTGAAAGTTGCCGCTTTGTCACAGGCAGGCAAGATAGCCAGGCCAGGCAGGAATGGGCACGGTGTGGTCCGTGCTGTGGGAAAAGGGGTTGGAAGGGCGGAAAGAATCCTCAGCTGCAGGATAGTTTGACATCTAGTGAACGGAAGCCTCAGCCGACTGAAGAGTACTTCAGTCTTGTGCTAGTCCTGTGGAAGCAGTTTTCTAAGCTGCGCAGAATGTAGAGCAGGAAGAGAAGCTGAGGGTGGAGACAGTGCAGCACAGCTGTCCCGGGGCTGGTGTCTGGGGACTGAGTGCCGGGCACTGTCACTGGACGTGGGGCCTCACATTCTCCCCGCTGCCCGGGCTGGGTTCTCCCCGAGCGGGAACAGCACCTGCCCTGCCTGACTCACAGGGCTGTTGTCATGATTGAACTGAATACAGTGTGAAAACGCTTTAAGATGCAGGGTCCAAGTGGAACCTTGGAAAAGAACACATTCTTAGGACTGTCATGTCACAGCTCCATTGGAAAGAAGAAGCAAAAACCATGCCGTTACTAAAGAAAAAAAGCAGTGTAATTAAGAAGCAAAATTAGTTTAGAAAGAAAAAAATGTTGAAAGCTTCTTAAATCCTAAGTAATCAATGTTCCGTATGTACTCTTCCAACAGTTACACATTATTTAATGTCAATTCAAAATCTGGAAGACACCTGAACAAGGATCAGTGGACGAGTGGGTTTTTCGCTGGTAATCATTAATCTATGTAGAGTTAGTGCTGAATGACCCGGTCAGTCACCTTTAAAGCAAGTGGTCACTGCGTGCCTGAGCACAGAATTCTCCCCGCAATAACATCAGGACTTTCCTAGAATGTCCCAAGTATGAGAGCATGTGGCCTGGGCTGCAGAGCCTTCTGCAGCCAGAGGTGGCAGCTTGGGAATATGCCTTTAGCCACATCATTCATTCAAAAGTCACAGCTTGTCCTCTGCAGAAGTCAAGCCTGCCTTGAGAATACTAATTTCACTGGGAATTTTCAAGATTCCTCGATGTGGTTGGCAGTGCTGGGGTGGTTCAGACGAGTATGAAATTTATGAGAACTGTTTGAGAACTTTAGACGGACACAGATGGGTGGCACGTGTATTTCCCAGAAGACCTCCGCTGAGAAAGTCGAATCTCACTTGTCCACGAGCAGCAGACCTCTCTCTCCTTCTGTCTCTTTCTCACTTTCCTGTTATTGTCCATTTTTAAAAATTGGAAAAGGATCTTATTCTTTATTATCTTCTGAGAGGAAAAAATTATCAGTTGCTATGAATCACACCCCATTTCTTGGTGGGAGAGAAATGAGCCTTAGCTCTTTTCCCGGAAGGCAAGAGCCTTGGGGGTCCTTTCACTGTCTTGCAGGCTTCCCTTCATCTCTGTCCTTTGTGAAAGGAAGAAGTACAAGGGACATCAGAGGTCTTTCTTTGATCTTTTTCATGAGGTCCTCATTCTAAATTTCCCATCCATTAAATTACTTGAGGGACCCAGAGACTGTGAGGTGTCATGGGGCTGGTAAACATCACCCGGAACTTCATCTCAGATTGTTTTGTTCATGCCGTGCCCAGAAAAGAACTGGGCTTGTATTCAAGACACTGAGTCAAGTACGCCCCTCCTCAAGGTGTGACTTCTTCCTGGACTGTGCACACCCTCTGAGGTCTGTCACTGTTTGATAGCCAGGGACGCTCACGTTCTCCTGTAAGCCAGTGCTTCTTCGCTGGCCCCTGCTCCCGACTCAGGCCTGGCATTCCCGAAACGGGACGTGCCTGTCCTCAGTGCCTGGCTTTCTCCCACGGCTGATGGAGCTGAGAGAGGTTCTCTGCCCTGTGGCTTGCCTTCGGCTCTGCGGCCTTCCTCATCATCACTTGCTGGCAGGAGCCCTGCAATGTGAGTGGAGAAGTTTAGTGTAACAAACTCAACATAATTTGAAATTAAGTCTTTGAAATCTGGTCTTATCAGTTTTTTTCTATGTATGATGACAAATAAGAAACAGAATGTGACTTAGAATATGGTGGCTTGAGTCCTTTTGCTTGGAATATTACTTCTAATTTTCTATTTAACTGCCACTTGGAAGCACTAACTTGTCTAATATTTTCTCCTAACAGTAAGACATAGACCTAATTTAAAAAAATAGTGAATATGAGCTACAAGCACTTTGTCCTGTAAAATGTTTGTTTGGTATATTAAAAATGAATTACTCAGTAAATTGTTTTTTTTAATTGTAGCCAGAATCTGCCAAAGGCTCTGAAAGTGCCGTGAATGAATTGAAAGGAATACTGGTAAGACTAGAACTCAGTTTATTATTCACTTCATGGGAACATGAAAGGAGAATTTTTGAAATCAATTTTTATGAATAATTGGTTTGATATGTTTTATTTCCATGTCCAGTAGTCTCATTTCTTCTGATAGTTTGCTTGATTGTGTGATGGCCTCCCCATCAGGTGTGTAATTAAGGTATTGATACTCTGCTGTCTCTATTCTGAAAGAATGGTTACACCTTCTCCAAAATCATCGTTTCTTGTTCTTGCCCTCCGATCCGTGCATTACAGCTTGAAGGTAAAATGTCTGGCCCGATCGGAGGATTGGTACGTGCCTATTAATACCAGAAATACCATAGAGTCCCTTACATGAATAGTGCTTACCTTTGAGGCATGAAGGTGGAATTCTTGGGGCCTGAATGTAAATCTGAGCCCCTACCCAAATATGTTAGCAACAGGATCAGTCTGCTTTTTCCCACAGTTGATAAGATTTGATGATAAATTGCAGAATAAAAGAAAAGACCCCTTCTTCATGTTACTAGATTTGTTTGCTAAAAATTACTCCTGTCCATTGGAGAACATATTTAATGCCCACCTCTAGCTGTATTTCTCCTTTCCAAAGTAATGAGCTTTTGCCAACTGAGTAAATGAGTACTGCCCTGTCCAACACTTGCTCTCAGAGACAAACGCCTCACTTAGGAAATGTTTCAGATACCTAGTCTCTGATGCTGTTAGAGTCCCAACACCAGTCATTATGCACAGTAAGTCAGCACACGTGGGGGCGGAGGTTCGGGACCAGCATTCCCATGTTTGTTGTTACGATGCTAATTATGCGTTGCATGTAGACATCCCCATAATTGTGGTAAACAGAATTATTTTCATCAAGCATGAAATGGTACACTTAACTCAGAATGGCTTAATTAGTTAGCTTTAGTTTTTGTTGAGTGAAATTAGTACGAGAGAGGTATAGCAGTGGCTAACAGTACTGGTCTGCCTACAGAATAAAGCAAAACCATTGAAAAAGTATGTGGCTATTATCTAATGGATTCTTTGAGGAGAAAATTTTGTCACCCAGTGTTCTGTTAAGGAGAACTCTCTATGACAGTCTCTCTTTTTTTTTTTTTTTTTTTGTCTCTGCATTACAATGCTAATTCCTATTCAAGAAAATGTCCCCCGGGGGCATCATGAGATTCTAGAGTATAGTTCTGATCAACAGTGAAAGAGTCAACTATACTGAGTGTGACTTTTTAAAAATGAGGTTGATTTGGAAAATCAGACATCTACCCGAGATGCATGTGAAATGTGACTGGACGGGGTATACGCTGCTCCCTGGAATGCTGGGTGGCAGCAAGCTTTCTGAGGCGGCATTGCTCTGAAAGATCGTAGTCACCGCATGATCCCGTTCACTGTCATCTGGTGCCACTTCAGGGAGAGACATTTTTGAAAAAGATTTTTGTGAAATAATTTACAAATTATAAAAATTGCCAAAACATCTTTTTCCGCCCGCAGATTGCCCCTGTCCTCTTTGTCCCAGATTTATCATTAGACTTCTCTACCTTCTCTGGCATTGAGATATCACTATAACTGTTATTCTGACAACGTTATTTCTTTGCACTAAGTGTTTTTTGTTTTTTTTTTAAAGAGGAACTCACAGTGTCTTCCCCGACTCTTCTTTGCCAAATGGCAACTCTCTGCTACCCCCAGAAGAAGTCCCTTTGTGGGGATGCATCACTTGTCATCTAGTGCCAAGAAGCCGTACAGCTTCTTCTAAGAGAGAAAAAGGAAGCCCCTATCAAATGGGCATATTAGTGTCTTTTGCTGGAGTTCAGACTATTAGGATCCTCAAATTTACTACCCAGCAAAGCACAGGACTCCAGCCTCACAGTTGTGACATGTGAGAAACAAACATGAAACATGAAAAGCCCACAGATTACACCCTGAGGTGGGAAGGGAGCCTCTGTACCCAGAGATGCCAGGAAGCCAAGAAACAGCCTGGTCAGCACCATTGTGGAGCAGAAAGCAGGAGTAAACTCCACGGGGGGCGTGCTCCTGAAGTCAAATGAGGTGCGACCTGAGCTGTAAAGGACACCCAGGTCTTAGGTATTTGGCCTGTTGCCGGAAGTTAGCACCCGAATAGAAAACAAAGTCCTGGCTGGGAAAATGTCACTATATTTTGAGTTGTAAAGCTTTCAAGGCAATTTTTTCCCAGCCTATTTTTACCTAATTTAAAAAAAAACTGTGTATTGTAAATTTAAAAATATATAGTTCATTTCTTGTAGTCACACAAGGATTTTGAGGTATTAGAAACCCCTTGAGTCTCCCCAGTCATTTAGAAGTCACTCGAAGTGGAAATGGCAATTTCTGAAGAATAAATCAATACAGATTAATCTAAAAGTCTCTTTTCAAATTCAGTTGCCTCTAAATCAAAGAAACAAAAGTAGCATTTGAAAAAATTGTATTATAGGTCATTCTCAAACATCTTCAGTTTTTCAAAGTACCCCAAAATTGTTCAAGAGTTCATTTTGCCACTGACAATTAGATTACTCAGGATTATGAACATTTAACTAACATGGAGACTAATATTGTTAAATGATCAAAGCGGTTTGAAATAGGAATAGAGTATTGGTTTGGGAATTAGAAGAGCCAAGTTCAAGGTCAAGCCTGGAGGCTCTTTTCTCTGTAAGGTGAAGGAGTTGTATCTACCTCATGGTCCCTAAGTTAACTTCTGGTTCTCAACATCTGTGGTTATAATATAAATAGACAATTAAGATAATCTTGGTACTTTACTAGCTGAGCTCCTTTATCATTTTGGTTGAGAGTCAGGAAGAAACCTTTCTTTCACAATTGCCTCCATATTTAAAGTTGACTTATAAACTAGCTGAATCAGCTGTATCAGTCAGTGAGTGGAGAGAAGTTATGGGACTCACGGGGGTTCGAACCTGGTGTGAAGAGAGGGTCGCTCACCAGTCAGGAATTTGGGGAAATAATGCTGTTGTCTAAATGAGAAATAGAGAATATCGTGAAAGATAAACTCTTCAAGAAAAGATATTCATTGACTCCAGCCATTGGGAGAATCACACAGAATGTCCTTGATATTTAAACAATGTAGTACTAGTTTTATGAGCTGTTGTAATAAAAATGTCCATACCTTTTAAAAATATCTGTTTACATACGATACAGCTGGTAAGTTTTTAAAAATTATAAACACAAATGATTTGAAAATTGTTTTTCTAACACATTTTAAAAAATTAATCTAAATTGGCTTTAGTTGTTTTCTTTATCTTATCAGTGTTTATCCTATCTTATCCTGTAATTCTTAGATGAATAGATACAGATCTGCTTGTTAACTGTTAAATAAACCAAATTATTTTTGAATGATAAAACTAGCTGTTATAGTGTTACATGTAATGCAGTTTTCCTTTAAGTATATTTTATGAATATTTGCAATAAGAGAAAAGCAGAAAGTTGTATTTCGGGGTGGGGACAAGGAGCGGATGTGTGCTTGATCACATCATGAGCCCTGTGTCAGCACTTTGCACATCTGTTTTGGTCTGGCACCTGGCAGCGAAAGGATAAAGGATGTAGTCTCCCCATCTTGTTAGCCAAGTCCCTCCCTGACGACAGGCTGCTGTCCGGTAACTATGCTATTGGGGGAAAACACCTTTCTGAAGAAAACAGCATAATAGCCTGTGTCACAGGTTTGTAATTACCTGATTTTACAAACTTCTTGTAACTATGCTGTTGGGGGAAAACACCTTTCTGAAGAAAACAGCATAATAGCCTGTGTCACAGGTTTGTAATTACCTGATTTTACAAACTTCTTTGTTTTATAGGCTAAAGAAGAAACATGCGTTATCATGTTTAGCCAATTAGAATCCTCAGACTCCACCGGAAGTTAGCAGGGAACTAAGTACAGGATTCAGGCGGGCCTGTGCTGAGCTCAGAAATGACCCAAGTCGGGCAAGGTGTACCAGACGTGGGGTTCCGAGTTGCTCTGATCGAAATACTGTGGTTCTCCTGGCTTTGTTTCTCCCCAAGTCTGTGTCACAGGTGGGGAGGACTGTTTCAAAGAAATGGTGTGCATTTCTTATGAAGGAAAATGGACCACTCGTAGTGGTGGAGGGCCGAATCCTTATACACAAGAAGCACCTCAGCTAGTGTTCTATTCAAATGCTTGATAACGGATATGGAAAGTCATACCTCTCCCTCCACAGCATACTTCCTAGAGCAGCCAGGGCAGGGAACCACTGCCTGGGTCTTTCTCTGTCGTCTTGAAGGTCACTACCAATTTCAGCAGGAGCACAGCTTTATGGCATCTCTTGTCTCCTTCGATATCTTCTGGGCCCTGAATAACATACTCACTGCCCCCACGGTTCAGGTTCTGGAGTTCCCATGATGGGCCCTCCCAGGCCTCCCTGACAGAGTCCAATTTCCTCTTTCACGATGAAGCCACACTGTGCTCAGTGCAGCACGTCTTTGGGTGGGCCATGGAGAGCATCATGTGCCTCCTTTGGCAGCCATGGCACCATTGTCACCCGTTGTGCAGGCAAGGTCATTCTCTCTGAAGAATCAGCCACACATTTTTCAGTGCCCCAAGGGTTTCGGCTCTGTAGCTTGTGGCTGCCACATCAAGATAACCTTCTAAGGTGAGTTCAGTATGTCAGCTCTCTTCTCCACACGGCGAAGCAGCCCACTTCAGGATCTTACTCATCGATGTGCAGCAGGTGCAGGTGCCTTCCCGCCCCTGCACTCCGTACGATCAGCTCATCCAGGGTGTTCTTGTACTGTTCTCTTGATACGAGAGCTAACCTTGTACATCATCGGTAGCATCTTCTTCAGTGATCCGCTGTGTGTTGAAGTACGCACATTAAAATATATGTATACATGTAAAGTTCATTTTATTTTCTAATTCCATTCAAATTCTGGTAATGCTTTGGTGGTTTAATTTTTATATTCTTTTGTATATTGTATGAAGCCATTAACCTTTTTGTTTTTGTTTTGTTTTCACTTTAGGGGACACTTAACAAATCCACTAGTTCAAGAAGCTTAAAGTCCCTTGACCACGCTGAAAGCAGTGAAACTGAGTTAGAGAGGATTTTGCGCCGCAGAAAGGTGACGGCAGAAGCAGATAGCAGTAGTAAGCTGGTTTGACTTGTCCACGGCTCTCCTCTTCTTCTCTGAAGCATCTTCCTTTAAGTCTCTTTTTTAACATGAAGTTATCTTTTTAAATGATTATTAAATTTTTTTAATGTGAATGAGAAGTACTGGATGGTCAAAGATACTCATTGCTATCTCAGAAGAATGCTGATGTTAGTTTTTATTTATTGGCAGGTTTATTTGTTTATTTTTAGGCACTCAGGCTTTTATAGATATGGCTTGCTTAAAGCAAGATGTCCTTGTGTAAAGACATTCAGGAGGGGCTTTGACAACAATGTAGCATTGTGTACAGGCTCTGGAACCAGACAGTGTAAGTTCGAATCCTGGCTCTGCCATTTACTAGCTGCTTCCCCTTACACAAGTCACCCACCTCTCTGCCTCAGTTTCTTCATCGATGAAGTTAGGATACTGAAAGCACTACCTCATAGGATTATTCTAAGTATTAAGTCGGTCACTATATGGAAAGTGCCTAGCACTGTGCCTGGCAGAAAGTCAGCACGCACTAATCAGTGGTAATAGTAGAAATTACACATCAGTTACAAATGCAGAGAAATTCTCAGTTCTTCATATCCCGCTAGTTTAGTGTCTCTGCCTGTGAATGAGAAATTCCAGCTCTGTCACCAACTGTGACCATCTAAGCAAGCCTTGTACTCACAATCAATATTTGTGTCATGACACGCATGTACTGGATGTCAAAATCTGTTCCCAAACTGACCTTGGGTGTCCATTTTTTCCCATCCACTTAATCATGGGAATTAGAAGAAACCTTTCTGAGGTTTTCTTCTTGTGGCCAGGAGGCTAACTTTGAAAACCTAAAGTAAAATTAATCAGCAACGACAGCTAATAGGCTGCATCGTGTAGACTCGGTTCTGTCAGGTCCTGTAAGTCTAGCCCATTGTGACAGCTTCATTTACATTGCCGCCACGTTTACGACAACTTTAAGTGGCTAGAATATCAAGGATTTGGGTGTTCGGTAGTCACGCTCTAGTTTCCACATAGGGGCTTAAACAGTTGAGTTAAACTAGAAGCATCATCACACGAGCCAAACCTCTGTTATAAAAAGATGAAGCGTTTGTTGCCTTCCTTAAAACAAATAACCAGTTTTTAGTTTGGTCTGGAAATTTTGCTGTCACTCTCCTATCAGAACCCCCCTTCGCCAACCTCTCAGGAAGGTTAAGAGGTGCCATAAAAGTGTCCTTTTTCCTTAGGGTTGGTTTACCAGCATTCAGCAGCCTCCGTAATGAGTACCATTCACTTCATGACTTAGTCAGTGCGGTGGCTTCTCCAGCATTCCGTCCGTAATGTGCTCACGTAGCCGCCATCGATTGTGAGGACTTTGTGGATGCCGTGGTCGGTGCTCGGCCGTTTACATGTTTTATTTTGTCACTGACCTTTTTGCTCCTCCAAAAGCATTCTTACCCCGAACATGAACTTGGTCAAACATGAAGTACTTACTGTTTCAGAGTTAGTTTTCAGTGGGAGACACCGGGAAACATTTTCATTGTAGTCAACATGGAAATTTGAATATTTCAAAGTATGGAAGAAGGTAGGGACATGTTTTATAGGCATGATGAGATTCTCTTATTTTATTGGCTATATTCCACCAGTATACAGACATTTAATAAATCATCTGAGGGAAGTTAGAATGTCTATTCAATAGAATCACTGTTTAGATAGAGAGGTGATAACGATGTGATTGGCAGGATACAAAGGATACGCATTCTGAGAGGAATGACTTGTAATTGAGCAGAAATTTTCTTTTGAGCTCCCCAGTAGCCAAAGGGGGAGGGGGAGAAAGGCAGCAGGGGGGAAACAGACCTACAAACTCTATAATCTAGTAAAGAAAATATCTTTATAAAAAGATGGTATGGATGTTTTCCTAGCATCAAACTGGAAGAGATATTTACTGTGTAAATCTTCTAAAGGCCATGGAATGACAAAGTGAAGATTCCAGGACAGAGAGGGGTGGGTTAGGAAGCTAAAGCAGGCAGCTGCATAGTGGGAAAAAATGACAGCGATGAGTTTGATAGGTCTGTGCCTCAGGTACACTTGAATCTCTGGGCTGTTTTCTCTACCACACGCAAAGGCTCATGGGAAAGCTAAGTGGGAGGTCACAAAGCAGAGAAAGAAGGCATCTGCCCTGGGGGCCAGTGAAGCGCCTTTTTTTAAAGAATTTTTCTTATGAACACCACTGATAATTCCCTTGTTTTACCTAGACTGGTGGCCCACCAAACTGACATTTCAAAGAGCAGCAGGAGCCTCTTGGAAAACACTGGGCAGATGAAACAGGATGCAACGATAATAATAGTCGTACACATTATGCATTTTTCTTTATTTCTTTTTGTTGGTAGGAAAAATAAGAGCTCTGGCCCAGCTCCCCCACTCTCCCTCCTTTTTGGACTGGCTTCGGTTGCAGCACAAGCAGTGGGCGTTGGCGCATTCAGAGACAGATCTTGCTTTCCTACAAGGGCAGACAATTTAAAGCTGCCCATGTTGTAGTCAACAGTTATCCAAGGGCAGAACAGAGCTGCTCTGAAGCTATTCCTGAAGTCAACTTCATATTTATATTTTCAGGATCCTTCTTTCTTGATCTGTATGCCCTTCTCTCTCCCACATTTCCATGTAACATAGGTGGGCAGGAGAGGCCTTTTCAACCAGAATATCCAGTGTCACCAAGGTGTCTGCCCAGATGCTGTAGATGAAATGAGTGAGGAGGAACAGACACTGATGCTTTGTGAGTGGAGGCTTTTGGCCTGTGTCTCCCACATGGAGTAAGGCTAAAGGGGGTGCCACTGCAGAGTGGCTGAACAATTTAAATTAGAACTTCATTTTTGTAGTTGATGCGTTATACTGGTGTAATAATCAGTCACATTCACATACAAATGACAAAAGAATTCCAGAGCTTTATATCGATCATGTAAATCTTTAGATCGATGAGGGATTAGCTAGCATTTTGGATCACACCCACTTTGTACCCCTTTTCTTTTTTAGGAGATGGTTTAACATTTCTTAAGGTTTATCCCAAATTTTGTCCTCTTTTGAGTAGCACTTTACCAAGAAGTCCTAATTTTATGTGTACATTTTGTGACTTATTTTATAAATCTCTTTGTTTTAAAAGGATTCCTTTTGAAGTGTCAAGAAAGACAAACTATAATCTTTTGAAAAAAAACAAACAAACCCGTCTATGATGGTATCTTTCTAAAGGCAGAAAATGAGCCACGATGGAGCTTAGCTTCAACAGCAGAATTTCTAGCTTGATATGCCAATAATTTCAGTAATCAGCCCTGTTATGTTTTTAAAAGCCTGTCCCCAAGAGCAGAAAAGTCTAAAAGGTAAACAGCCAAACTCTTTGCCACTTAGTTTTTGTAATCCTGTGTCTGTGAAATAAATCCACTCACTTCTCAATCACATTAAAATGAACATGTTCATAAAAGCTGTTTAATGCTCCAGAAGCCTTCGTGAGCCTTTTCAAAAGAGCCTTTTGACATTGTTCCATTTTGTGTTTAAGCTGCAGAGCTGAGTTTGGGGAGGAATGAACTCTGAAGAGTCCACATGGTTCAAGTAGGGCTGTCAGAAAGCCATACTCAGGAGCAGACAAGAGTTTTCACAATTGCAGTAGTTTTAAGGACTCTGGTCAGTGAGGGAACCATGGCTTGGGGGGTTTATGGTTTCTTAAAAGTCTGTACACAATTTCTCAGCGTGGTCCTGGGCGTTGAGTAGTGCCTCAAAGCGGACCAAATTTCTACTAGGAACATTTTCCAGCATGCTCTTGAAATTGTAGCAAAACTTGGCCTTTTTCACTTTCTGAGGGATTGTCAGCTGATCTGTTTTTCAGTGCCATAATCAGCATCACGCAGAATTATTAAACTTGAGGTATGTGTTTGGTTTTAAGGTCCAACCGGGATATTAGCCACCTCAGAGTCCAAATCCATGCCAGTGTTGGGTTCTGTATCCATTGTAGCAAAAACAGCCTTGAACAAGAAAACTCTGGAGGCAGAATTCAACAGCCCGTCTCACCCAACACCTGAGCCAGGTGACGGGCCGTGTAAATTGGAAGGAGGCACACGTTCCAAGGTTACATTTCAGTAAGTAATGATGCTCTTTACTAAGTAGTGTGTAGAAGAATCGGTGGTAACTAACTCGTGTGTTACTCTGCTTTATTTCTCTTTAGAGAGATTTTGATTTGGTTAGCCAATAAATATTCTTCCGTCCTTTGATGAGTCAACTTTTGATTCTAGGCTCTTAGCTTTGAGGTCTTACTCCCATCCAAAGCCGATAAGTGTAAAGAGAATTTCTGCCCCTAAACTGGTTTGGTAATCAGCTTCTTCTGCACGAAGGCTGACTTGGGTAATAACTATTCAGCATCAGAAGACAGTCATTCTTTCAAGATTAAATGCTTACAGCATCCCTCTTAATGGTTCATGAGGAGCTCAAGAAGGTACTAGATCTTTCAGAAGAACTAGATCTTCAAACATACTTTGAAGGGTACCTTTTTACAGCCATACTTTCTGGTCCTCACTTAAAGGTGAGCCCGAACATTTCTCTGTCCTGAGAATGAAAACATACCATGTAAAGATTTGTAGTCTATATAGACTTGCTTGAAAGTGCCACTTTGTCACAGAATTAATCCTGCTATTGAATGTGTTTCCGACAGATCTGACGGAGGATCAGTTTGTTTTATAACAATGGCGGGCTCTTTTTCGAAATTAGTCTAGTTTTGCTTTTAGTTCTCTTGCCAGGATATCAGGGGGTTTGTCACCTGAAGAAAAGGAAGAGGTGAGACAAATCAGATCAGCCGATGGTAATTGTAATCACGGTTAATTAAACCTCTGATTTCCTGCTCTATCGGGAGAGAAAGAACCCTTCTTTGTAACCCTCCCTGTCTTAGCTTAAAAGGTGAAGCCTGGACAAATGAAGTTGAAATTCAATTTAGATCTATTTTTGCCAGCTGGTATTTTCTTCCATTCTTGCATTTCTCATCCGTACTATTAACTTTTTTTTTCTCTCTTTTGGAATGAATGGCCTCCTTTGCTGATCTACAGTTTTATCTAATTCCATTGTGTTTAACAGCACACTCCCTCCTGCAGTCATGTATTTCTTTTGACTGCAGTCCCTGGAACAGTCCTGACAGAAAGATGATCTATATTCATTCTTCATCTTTCCTGTTGGATTTGTTTAACATCTAATTGGATGTCAGCAATCGGGCTACATTTGAACCAATATCCAGACACAAAAGCAATTTGGCTGAGACAAGTTAGTTTCTGAGAAATGCTTCAATGTGTGTGTATAGATTTTTTTTTCCCTTTACCATTTTCCACAGATAATCTTAATCAGAAAATACTGCAACTCCTTCTTCCTTTTGTCTGCCTTTTATTCTCCAAAAGTAAGTGGAAATTACATTCCCAAGAAAGGAAATGAAATAATTGCAGGCCCAAGGTCTGCAGAATGCGTTGAATCGACAGTGAAAAGGATCCGTGTGTTGACAGACACAGTTGTTAGAATCCATAAAGGCCTCTGTGAAGCTTAATTTATTTCTCATCTTGCTTGTTCAATGACTGCTCGAGAGACACGTTTCAATTTAATTTATCTACTTAAAGCGCTAATACAAATACTCTGCTGCTGTATTAACTTTCAAACTTTGTAACCTAATGCTTGATTATTCCGTTCTTGACATTCTTTAGCTGAAATAGCCAATGCGATGTATTTTCGTAAAAGAAAGCCATTTGACAAAGGAGAGTGCCTTTCTGAGAAATCGGTTTAAGTACCTTTAGACTCTCCAGACGAATCCGAGTATTTTGTGTATGTGCATGATAATTATTCACTTCGTTCATGGTTAAACCTGGCTTTTCAGTGAGGAAAAGAAGTTTAACATAATTTAGTTATGTGTACGCTGTAAAAGTAAAAACTCATGTGATGTATCGGGAGTCCCTGAAACCAGTCTCACTGCCAGCAGTGAAAAGGGTTGTTTTCAGGACTGTTTCTGACTGTCACGTCGCTAACTAACAAGTTGACTCTGTTTTACAAATCGCGAAGTAGAGGCAGACCACATTGTCTCGTCTCATAGACCTGGATTGTCCGAGCTCTTGGAAGTCGGGTCAGCAGTTAAAAGTGAACTGTTTCTTTTGCTTTTTAAAATGGTCTTTGCACTCTAGTAATTGCATCTTTATATTGATCTGTAGAGAGACTACCAAAGTGTTTCTTTCAGGTGAGTGGCGCGGTTGGTTGGCTCTTGACAGGGAATCAAGGTCAAGGAGTTAATTACAGTAGCCTCTAGTACTTACATTATTACCCCCCACCCCCCAGTCCCTTCTAATCTTACCCTCCCTTCCTCCCTCCACTCTGGCCTCTCTGTCCAGGTTTGGATCCACTCTTGCCCTTTACTTTTTCTGTCCCCCCTGCCTGGAATGTCTTTTCCCCAAGTTACGTGACCTACTGTCTCAACCTCCATCATTTCTTTGCTCAAAGCCATCTTTTAAATGAGGCCTACCCCTCCCACCCTATTTCAAATGGTAACTTATCTTCCTCTAAAGTTTGGTTCCTCCTCAACCTGCCCTGTTTTTCCCCACAGTGGTTATCTCCCAATAGACTACATGCTTTATTTATTATCCCTAATGCTCATTCTCTCTTTCCCTGCTAGGATGTAAGCTCCATGAGGGTCGGAATTTGTTTGTGTTTTCTTCCCAGGCGTGTCTCAAGCACTTGGAAAAGTTCCTGCCTTATGGTGGGCTCTCAGTAAATACTTGTTGAATGAATGAACAGCATGAGTACAATTTTAGTATCAACAAAGCAGCAGAATATCAGTTCATTGAAGTGCTCAATTAGCCAGCATCCCCCCATTACCCAGCAGTTACATATATACATACACCGAATATTCGAGACTCTTGTCTGTTGGTTTTGGTTGGCGTGTCTGGTTTTTCAAGCTTTTTTTTTTTTAAACACCCAAGGGTCATTTACATCCTGCCCGGGCTTGCATATCTTCTGCATCTTTGTCCGGAAACAAGATAAAGTTATCAGAGGCAACAGAACACCCCTTTGTAGAAGAAAGATTCAGGTATGCTCACTTGATTGGCCTCAGGTAGGCAGGAAAGTTGTGCTAATCTACTAAGGAAAGTTTTAAAGTAAGAGGAGAAGCAAAGATGTTTTTTGCGTAAGATCTTTGCTTAACCAGAAAAATTAATGAACATCAAACTATCCCTGGAAATTTGTTTTATTTTAATAAATTCCCAGAATCCGCGTGTATATGTATATTCCACATAATTGAGTTTACTCCTGTCTGGGAAATTATAGAGCCAGAGATATGTACAGTATATGGATTTATTTCCTAGGGACTTGTGAGATGGCAAGAGACGCCATTAATACTTAATTACAAGGGCTAATTAAAATGAACGTTTTTTGTCACCAGCCTAAGCAAAGCAGGGTGCTTTTCGAAGACAAAGAAGGAAAGGGACATTCAAGACTTGGACGAGCCTCATCTCTGTTTTGATGACAGCGTTAGAAGTGTTTGTGTGCTGTGAGTTATTTCTAATAACTATATACCGTCTGGTAACAATTTCTTCAACCGCACAGTGACTCTGAACTTCATTAATTTTGGTGGGTTGTAATTCAGGCAGGAATTTAGCTCACAGTGTCCCTGACGCAGGTGAAGAGCTGGCCAAAGCAGATGAGCAGCAGAAACCTGGTTTGCTTTCATGCTTCTTCCTGTGGATCTAAAGTGATCTGGCAGTTACAGCACAGTAAGACTCACTGCTTCAAGCTAATCTCAGTGGGTGGGGTGTTGCATACAAAATAGGGAACATTCCAAATCATCGAATTTTGTTAAAGGTAACTGTTTTCTTACTTTGGGACAGCTACAGTACCTGGAAACAGGCTGGTTGAAAAACCAGAATGAGGTGTGTTTTCACCAGTAAAAGCCTGTACACTGGACAGGGCAGTGACAAGGAAGCGCAGTGTGATCGCCTGTCCATAGACGCACAGGGTGGCAAACAGATGGGGCTCTTTCCAGAACCGAATTCTACAGTCAGGTAGCCAGGGTAGGGTTCTGACCTTGGGGTTGCCGTTTAGTGTCTCTATGACCTTGAGAAAGTTATTTCACCATGACTCTGTTTCCTAATCTGTACAATGAAGGTAATAATGCCTACCTTCTAAGGTTGTCGGACATTAAATAATGTCTGAAATGTATTTCAATGAAGTCCTTTTCTACGTTATGTTCAAATTATAGTGCTGAGCCATTACTAGACAATCAAGGACTAAAGTTAGAATTGAAAGCTTAGGTACTGGGTCCGTAGGTTATTGACTGGGCCAGTTTCCTTGGGGAAGTCGCATAACCTCTCTGTTTTGTTTTTTTGTGGTGGTTTTTTCTAACCTAAATTTGAGGCATGTAGATTAGGTACTCTCCAGAGTCCCTTTCAGTTCTAGCACCCCCATAATTCCTCACTAATGTGGTTGTTTGGTAAAGAAGTTCACAGTTAAGGTAAGGAACACGAGTTAAGTATATATGTTCTATCTACAACACGTCTCTCCATACATTAAAACACACACAAACCTGGAAATATAACATACTTCATTTTTCAATGGCCTCATCAGAATTCACAAACCCAAATCAAAATGATTGTGACCCTCCAGAGTGCTACGCACTCATTCCAACCCTGTCACTGTTGCCCCAAATGGCTTTAGCCCCCTTTGGATTAGACACACGCGATCACAGATGGTATCAATGGGGTAAGTGGGTGAACATGGAGTGCTTGAGAGTCGCTTAAGTCTGAGACAGACACTTGACATGCCTCCCAAGCACAGGTGCAGAAAAGTACCACGTGATACAGTCAGGTCAAAAGGTCGTCAGTGCCTGGCCTTTCTTCTTTCCCTCCAGTTGGGTTGGCTGGTTTCAGAGTCACACCTTCTAGGGCATTGATGAATGGGTAACTAGGAAATGAATATTTTAGAAACAGACATAAATTGCACAATAAGTGAGAAATGCAGTGCACCTAGATCTGAGTAAAACTGTCTTCCATTTTAACCCTTGAAACACATTAGCTCTGTTAGCAACAGAACGCAGAAGCCGTGTTCCTGATACAGGTAAAGGAAATTGGGAACATATTTTGAGGGTAAAAACCGACAACATTTTATTACATATTTTTCCTCCTTTTTAGTTAATATTTTCTGTTACTCTTCGTCAGTATTTACTCATGTGTATCCATAGGTGACACTACCCACTCAAGGGGAAATGTGCTTTAGTTGCGGTTGGCAGGGCATCTGTGTCGATAATAGTTGGAGGCTGTGGGTAATGGAACCAGAGTCTGGTTTGGAAGTTCAGGATTTTGAAATTTGCGTCTGTGATGTTTTGTTGTAGTTACTGTAGTTTACTAACATTTATGAAAGCCAGGTACTTTCATGGATAATTTTAGTTCTTCCAAATGTATAGAATGGATATATCTCCATTTTAAAGATAGCAAAACTGAGGCTCAGTGAAGCAAACAATTTGTCCACAATTCTACTCCTAATCAACAGTTGGGTCAGATTTCATTTGAACCTGTCCATTCTATCTCCAGAGCCCATGCTTTTGAACTATAACGTACTGCAGCGAGTCCATTAAAACTCGAGGAAGGGAGAGAAGACAGTGACCGTGAGGTTTCTTCAACAGAAAGCACTGATGCTACAACGAAGCCCCTCCATCCGCCCTGTGATGCTCGCACCCAGTCCCACCAAACCAGCTTGCTCACAGGCACTGCCATCCTGTCTCTCTCCCTCTTCCTAAGGCCGACCTAGGCAATTAAAATTTCTCTTGCCAAGGGAAGTAAGTGTTTCCTAGTGAAACAAAGAATTCTGAAAGGAGAGCCAGTCTGAATTAACACGAAGATCTAAAGAGTACTCGGAAAGAAATTATTTTACTGTTTTTCATGTCAAACATACAACAAAGAGGATACGCTGCACAAGTAAACTTTGGAAATTACCATATCAGAATACCAGCCTAAGCTACTTTAGTCTTTGGCATGAATTTAATGTACAACTTTTTTTATTTAATGACATTTCAGAACACTGAAGAATAATTTATTTCCAGAAGTCAAACACCTTTATAAAAATATCTGACTCTATCATTGCATGATATAATACGATGATATAAGGATGAAGCACTGCCAATCCTGTTGTTTCATATATTCTGCAGCCAAAATAAATTTTACTGTTGTATTCACTTTATGCTGTACCCCTTTGAGATAGCTCCATCTTTGGTTGATGACCAGCCAGGTCCTTGACTTTGGGCTTAATGTCCCTGGGTCATCGTGTGTTAGGACATCTCTGTTATAAACAGAGGCCGGACGAGTGGGCCTTCAGTGTGGAGAAGGAGGTGAGCAATTCTTAAGCGTGCTGCGTTACAATCAGGCAGAGGTCTTATCTTCTTGCCATCGGGCTTTTTCGACTCTTAATATCTGGATATGGCCCTACTCGTCCGTAATGAGCTTTATTCATCCACGTTCACTTTTTCTACTGGTTACTCTCAGGAAGGTGAGTATCTCTCTGGCAGTTTCAACTAAATAAAGCAGCCAACCTCAAAGATTTTTTCATTTCATCTCGTTACAGTACTTCTATGAAACTTTGCTCCAAAGGTGAGACTCCCTTTGAACGTGAGCTCAGGTTCCACTGTAATTGGTGCGATTTGAGTGATTTCATAGCTGTGCCCTCATCTCTTGATTGTCCTCAAAGATGCTTTTAAGCCACAATTGCCGGAAGACTTGGCCAGTTAACACTTCCCTAGTTCATCATGTTGCTCTTCAGTCCCAGGTCTCCCCAGAACTCTAAGCTTTATCAAGCTCTTTTAAATTTCCTTTTTAAGTACCAGATAGGCAGCTAGCTTGCCTTTTTCATTTGGGAGGTCAAAAACAGGTCACATTGTGCCCTGGAAGAATTTAAAAAACAACAACAACAAAAAGCCATGGAGCAATTACAGGATTTCACTTTCAATAGAAAAATGTCCGTTTCCAATGAAACCATTTTTGTTTTCATTTGCATTTAATTTCTAGTTCTAGTATCTCTAAATACATGTGACTTTTGGCCCCGCAGAGATTTATTTTTGTAGAGTTCATCTCGTTTGAGCCATTAACTGAATACCAAGGGTAGCTGATAAAAGAGAAATTTTAGATGTCTCTGGGTTAGTGCGATTAGTCAAACATTTCTGTGAAGGAAAATAATGGAATTGCCTTTCAGAGGGTTTTGAATTCAAAGTAAGATTGATTTCATCATTGTTTGACCTCTGACTGGTCTCTTCAGTTTTGCTTCATTATTTCCAGTGTGAAACTAATGTAGAAAAATGAAATTGAAAAGCCCCGCTCTTTTGGATTGGAGCTAGAAAATCTGTGCCTTTGATATATGCGCCCAGATAGCAGTTGAGATGCTTAACTTACTTGCAGGGAAACTCGGCTTAAATTATTCCCTCAAATATTGATCTCAGCTAGAAATTCATTTGGCTGGTCATGTAACTGTTCCTTAAGAGAAGTTTGGTTCAACAATCAGAGAATAGAAGAGTTCTTTTAGCCCCCAGGGTGGAGAAGGGAGTCCCACCGCCACCATTTCCCCATCCCTGGCTCTCCTCCTTTTTCCCCTTTTCTGTGTGAGTGTGCACGAGGGTGCATGCTTGTGTTCATGGCACGGAGGGGAGAATGGGGGGCACCTTCTCTGTACTTAGTAGACGTTTTGTTTCTGACAAGAGACTACTAGCTAGCAGAATGAACTGCGTGGAAGTTACCGCTTAATCTGGTGCTCTTATACAATTAAAGGATTTTGTCTGCTCTCAACTGTAATCTTAGTGCTGCTGAATGGTGTACAGACACTGCAGGAAACGGCCCTGCTCGGCAAAGCGCGACCACAAAGCTGCTCCCTGTACGCCTGCACACGGGCCATTAGGTTTTAACAACAAAATTAGCAGACAACTGGATGTTCTGGAAGTTGAGATCCCCTCACTTAGTCTTTTCTTCCTACCCCCCAAGGAGTTGCCCTGTGGACTGCCCGGAAGATCTGCCGGGCACTTTTGTCTTCCACGTGTTCTGAGCTGCTGTGCCGACCCCCAGCGTCTTCCAGGTTAATTGTGGAGGCTGTGTCACACCTGGTGTGAAAATGCTGCTGCGTAAATCTCAGAATGCCTGTGAAAGTGCTGCGGAGAAAGTCTCAGTTCTCTCCAGCAATTAATTGCCTTCTCACATGTGCCTCCGGTCGCAGATACCGGTGATATTAACGGACTCCGCATAAAACCTGTCACTTCTGCAGAGAGGGGCAAATAGCATTTGGTGCTCTGTACATTTTTAAAAAGCATCGTTCAGTAGCCTCTGCAGGGTTTGTGTTTCCTTTTGTTTGTATGTAGAGGAGTATTCATTCAAATAGAAGTAGCTGACCAAGACTTAAATACAGCTTCAGATTTAAGGACATACTGACCTAACTCCTGACATCTCATCCACACATTTCGTTTGGAATATGCTTTGTCATAGAACTGTATGAAGCAGCACACCAAATTCTTTGTGACTTCCCATCTTAAAAGGGAGCTTAAAGTGTGCAATATAGTAAATACAGAGAACATTTTTTTACCAATTTAGAAATGCTGTTCTGAAAACTTGGAATGAAAGTGGCGAGTGTTTGGTGCACGGCCCCTTTTTTGAGGAGCCCGTGTTGCATGTCATTTTGTGGAAGACATGTCTCTTAAAATATTTCTCTTCCGTAACATTCCCTTTTCATAGTTGGGCTCTGGATGGATTTTTCATGGTGACTAAAAGCTGTGCAAAATCACCAAAAGCCTGGGAAGTGGCCCCCAAAATGTGTAGCATGTTTTAGAATCTCTGCCTGACCTAAACGTTAATGAGTTCATGCGCTGTCAGTGCTGATTTTGCTGGCGAGACGGGTCCTGTTCGCTGCTCCTGTGTGGGCCAGTGTCGTCGGGATCCGTCAGTGTCCACAGCCCAGCGTCCACTACAGGAATAAGGTCTTGGGACCAGGCTTAGCCACGTGGTCTGCAGTGTCACCCTGCGCGGAGATACCTGCGCTGTCGTTACTGCCCCGTGAGGACACAGAGGGCCGTGCCCACCATTGTCACCTGTTAGAAAGGAATTCTCGGTCATCTGGAAGGCGGTCCCCCTTCCAGAAGCTGCTGTCGGGTCTTCAACCACGGCAGCCTTCTGTTGTTTCCTGGAGCTTTGTCAGAGTGTAAAATGCGTCCAGTTTCCCCTCGCGTGGGAGCTGACCCACATTGACAAACTTATTCTTTGAGCTCAAGTGGAGTTTTAAAAAGTACACAAAGCCAAAGGAAATTAGCTTTGTTCTACCTGCATTTAAATTGAAAAGTATTACCATGGGTAATAACATAGGGAATGGCCTTTTATGCTTTAAAGATCTATTTGGGGAAATTTTGGACAAGTGGTATTAAAATCTCCCGAAAAGTAGGGTGTCTGAGGGAAACAACAAAAACGACCTCCGTGGCAAAGCCACCGCCGTTGGCCGCTGTTGTGGCTGGATAAAGGGCTGGGGGGAGGGTAAGACTTATTTTCACACAAGGGAAAATAGAGCACGGACTTCCTTTCTGGAGTTTTCCCAGGAAACTACTTTATGAAGACGAATTTGAATCTTTCCGTTTTCTGTCCTTGAAGGTGGTAAATGTGATTGCAGCCTTATCCATTTTCGTTGTAAATGAAACGGAGCGCAGACCGTCCGGCTGTGCGTCACTGTTGGACAGCTGCCACCGACTAATGCAGACGTCCCACTGGGAGACCAGGGAAGGACTATACTTTGATTCACCAGATTGTGTTAAATAGTCCAGCTGTTGCGATTTGAAAGATAGTTACCTCAGAAGTGAAATAGAAATGAACTTGGCATTTATGCCTCAAGCCATTTTTATACTGTTTGGCAATCAGCTTTTCAGAGGTAGCATTTTATAAAATAACTCTCACTGCTTAAAAGTTTCATTCACTGTAATGTTCAAAATGTCCCACCTTTATATTATCAGTAAAATTAAGCTTGAGTGATATGTAGAATTTGCATGAAATAAGCATTTCCCCCTCATTTCATGAGCTTTGATTGCATTCAATTGAGCCCAGAACCACGTCGATTAGGGGGCTCTTTGGGGCATTAGTTAATTTGAATTGCAGCCTCAGTGTTAGCTAGAATGTTGTTGAACATAATTGGAACGTGGAAAGTTGATTTTGAAAGGAATTTCATTGAATGCAAACAATGATGTGCTTTTTAAAAAATTAGAATGCTGCATTTTTACCTCGTAAGACAGTCTGAGAAATCACTGAGTTTTTCAGAAAGTTCAGCTTTGGCAGTCCTGTTTGCGGTTGTTATGATTCTGCTGGCACCAATACAGTTTGGAGTCAAGTCTTCCCTTCTATCAGCAGACAGCCTCGCCTGTCCCAGGCCCACACTCTGGCCCTCTTGCAGTTGGGGAAATGTCGCTCGTCTCCAAAAGGGCACCCAGCTTGTGCTTGGACACCAGGCTTCTTCGTAGAGTAGCATAGATTGGCGTATTGTCTCCTAGCTTTTATTTTGTTTTTACCTTTTCTTTTTGTCTAGAATAGCCCTTGAACAAATGATCTAAAATGACCTGCAAAAATGTCTATTTGAATAGATTATAAATGACTACTGGTACGTGGTGGTAAGAAAAGAAATATTGGACAGGAAATCAAGACTCCACAATTTCAGTCCTGTTATCTGCAGTTAACAGGTTGTACGCCCTTGGACAAATCATTTCACTCACGTCTTTGGTGTCTTCATATGACGAATGAAAAGGGGTCAGTGATGCCTGTCACCTAGAGCATCCCATGATAATAGTCTTACTCCATCTCACCTGTAAGGTCCAAGGTGACTTGGAGGTTTCACAGGGTAGGGGAAGTCTGCCGTACTTTTCGTGAGTGCTGAATTTTAATTCCTTGTTTGTGGTCAGTACCCTTAGCTGAAGAATTCAAGTAGAAAAATTGAACAGAATACTGTACCTATTGGATTCCTATTGGATTGTTGCATTTGAGTGCCAGGAATTTTTACCTTGGGGGAGAAGCTTCAGATTTAACTTCCTAAAAGCTGCCAGTGCAGTTGCCTAGAGCAGGAGCCTGGGTTCCTGGCAGCGTTACTGATGGGGCTCTCTTGCCCTTCTCATAGAAGGGCGTGGAGCTGGAATGAAGCCCAGGAGGAAGGCTCCTCATTCCAGAGGGCACCCTGGGCCACTGCCCATGGGAACCAGGAGTGGGCCCAATGTCAAACCAGGAGGAACTACTGATACAAATCACAGAGGGAGAAAATAAAATAAAGTAAAAAGCAAGGATAGCTTGAATCCTATGTGGACTTTATATGTCTGAAAGATGCCTCCGAAAACAGGAATTCAGAAAGAAATCATTAAACCTGCCAAAATTAGCCTGTGGCATCGTCATTTTTTAGGAGAAGATGCCTTTGGCAAACAGCATGGTGCTGTGGAAAAGCAGGCACAGGGCGATAGAGCTCCTGATTGTCGCTGAGCTTCTCTACGCTGCTGAGCTGTGAGTTGAGGCCAGGCCCTTCCCCTCTCCAAACATCACTGTCCTCATCTGTAAAAGGATAGGTTGGACCAGGTGATCACCATGGTCCCTTTTAGTCTTAACCCCTTGGGATTCCAAGTCAGTGCTCACCAACCTTGAGAAAGTCGTTACACGGTCGGTGCACAGATTCAGAAAAATCACCCACTGTACCAAGTTCAGTGCTAACCAACAAAGGTGCTCTCCAACGGTAGCCTCGGGTGATTTAATAGTAGATTAATCTGCAGCTGAGAAGCTTACTTCAAGAAAGAGGAAGAATTCTTTGGACTTAGCCAATTCCAGGACAATTTCAGCCGGACAATAGGAGGTTTCTGAGTTTGCACTTCCATCAGCATTCATTCGCTGCTGTTGTGAAGCCCTGAGAGCACTTCCTGGCAGTGTCCAGCCTCCAACTTGTGAAGAAAGCTTTCTTAGGGTGTGTTCAGCACCCCTTCACCTGCAGGCACACATGGGCATGGAAGCATTCACACTAGTTCTGCGGAAGTGGTAACGGTCGGTAAGGGCTGATGGAATTTGCTCCCCTAGAATGAGATGAATACTCCTTTGCATGCTTAGAGCAGGTAGGCTGGCTTATATACAGTGAGCTCAAACCCAGGATGGTGGGGCCAGACTGGTGCCTTGAGCTGCAGGCTTTGTGGCTTTGACTGTAACAACCTAGCTAGGCTGGAGCTTCACTTCCTAGAATTCCCTTGTCCATTTTTGCTTCTCGGTTAGGGGAGCCGCAAGAGAAATTTGCATGAGATTGAGAAGGCAGAAGTCACATAGTCACCTTTTATTTTAATACTCTGAAGGTCCATGCTGTTCTAGTTCATGCATGTTGTCACCTAGTTGGCATGTGGCGGCAGTTGGCCCTCAGTTTCTCCAGCTTCTCCAGTCGTAGGCCAGGTGCATGCGCATTTCCAAGTGGAAGGGCCCCAGCTTATCCAGCGGGTGCTCTGCATATCGGATGTGGAGACTCTGAGAGAGCACTGGCTTGTCTGTAGTCTCTTGCCACTTTTCAGCCTGCCAGAACTGCTGACCTCATGCCCCACATCAGATGCAGAGGCAGCAAACTGAAACAGACTGCCTAATAGCTCCATCCACTGCCTGAGGTCTAACCTCTGTGATTAATCCCTCTATCAGTCACAGGGGTGGGCTTCTCTGACCACACCCCAATAGGTACGGTCTTTCAGGTGTTGCCTGGCTCACAGAAAGTCAAACCAGAGAAGCTATAGTCCATTCTGATTCCCAAAGTAGAGTAAGAGACATCTTGAGAAGTGGATCCTCGGCCAAGGTAGATGAGCAGTGTCCTCGTGTTTCCTAATGACAAGGGCATTACCAAATTGAGGCAAAAATGAAGGCGTCTGTCCTCACAATAGCCCAGCCTGGTCCCTCTTTGCGTTACCACCTCCAAGGAAGACAGACACCTCTCCATCAGTCACTTAAGGATGTGAGCAGGTCACACAGCATAACCAGATAGCCTGGCGGAGTGGCCTTCCCGATTTGGATGACTCTCTTCGCGCTGGTTGGACAGTAAGAACTGCAGTCGTGGGGTTTGAGAGCTTCGTACCTGGGGCGGGCCCGTGCAGGCCATTTCCTCTCAGTAGGTGACCATTTGTTCTGTGGTTCTCCTACTCACGCCAGAGCCTTGGTTTCTGCCCGTTCGTCACGAGCCTTTTCTGCACAGTTAATCAGTGTTCACTCATTCACTAACTCCACGAATGGGCCTGGGCTGGGTGCTAGCTGGCGTATACCTGTGAACAAAGCTCAGCAGTCCTGATTTCAGGGTTGCTTGCATTGTATTTGCACAGTATTTACCTATAACTGTAGTGAGTTCAACAACAGTTGGGGGGGGGTGGCGGTATTGAGTGGTAAGAGAGTGTCTGACCGGCAGATTTGACCTGCTCCGAGAGTCAGGCAGTAGTAGAAATCAGCTCCAGGTAAAAGGCTGGTAGAACCATGGGCAGAGCCTGGCGTCCAAGGTGGGCAGGAGTGTGCTGGCTCATGGTGGACATCCTGACATTTGCCGAGAAGATCAGACAGGTCTGAATGGTCCCTGCCCTGCCTACTCTCCTTTCAACCCTCAGGCACCAGGTCAGCAGTCCAGTACCTTCAGGTGGTGGCTCTTGACCATGACCTCGGAGAGGAGGAGGTGCCGACTGCCTCATTTCCTGACGCGTGGCAAGCGTGTTTCAGGACATCCCCTCCCACGAGGAAGTTGCCCCCCCCTCAGCTCGAGAAGCAGTAGCTTTTGCATCAGAAGAGAGGAAAGGAAAGCCTCTGTGGGAAAAGAAACAGCATCTGCAGTTCTCCAGAAAGTCGATTCTTTTTAGAAAAAGTTTATGGTAACTTAGCATTTTTGCTGGTTCTCTAGGTTCTCCCATCGTCCCATCGTTCTCCCATCGTTCCTCCCCTCACCCCCATTTCTGACCAGGCTTCCCCTCGTGTCTCGGCTGTCCATCAGTGATGAGGGTGATGTGCTTCCCTCGTCCAGGCATTCTCCTCAGGGCTAAGGTGCAGCCACACGTGCCCAGGGACATGAGGCGGGGGGGGGGGTTAACTGGCTCCTGCCAGCTACATGAAGGCGGGACTGGAGTTGGGGCTCAGGCAGTGGGGAGGTCCGCCCGTGTCCGTGAGCTTTGCACTTCCTGCGAGGAGCATGTAATTAAGCAGGTAGGTGCATTTGGCTTTTTAACACTCCTGTAGTTCATTGCTCTGACTTTTTCCGCCTTCTTTTTTCTGGCCTGGTGCTCCTAATATGTAGTCTGATCGCTTCACTTTTTTTAAATGGCTGGCACCTCAAAGACCACTTTGTGCATGTTGCTTAGACTGAGAACGCTGTGGGTGTTTTGTTCGCCTGAATTCAGGAATACGGAAGAAATGTTTTCTCTCTCTGCTTTTAATTTTTCTGTTTAACTGCTCATCCCCCAGGCCTCCCAGTAGCGCTGGATGGAGGAGACAGCACATCGGCAGTGAGGAACAAGCTAAACCAGTGGTAGTTTTAGATCCCGTTTCTACACGTGAACCCCAAACCAAAGACCAGGTTGCTGCACCAGATCCATCTCCACGTGACGATGACGAAGGTGAAATTAAACCAGAACACACAGAAGACAACGCTGAGAAACTAAGAGACACAGACAGCTCCAGCTGCTGACCCGTACCCCAGGAGGCTGGCGTATTTAGAAGTCCTTTCCAATAGGCACATGAGTAGTTTCGGTGCATTGGTGCAGGGCTCTAGGCTTTCTGTTCTTATCACTGTATTCAGAATAGAGGTTCTTTTCTGATGTCACTTTTGTAAGTAGTTGACCTATCAAAATAAGTAAGCCGTTTAGCAAATTGCACATGCGGAGTAGTTTTCTTAAATATTTATAGGGATAAGGTTTTTTTTTCTAATGACTGTATTAAGTGTGACTTTTTTTTTAGAAGGTTACAAGCAATTCAGATGTCACTATTTTTTTAGTTAGTGTGCATACCACTATTGAAATGTAATGCTGACAGTTTGCGGTGCTGTGGACAATTGGATAAACAGGACTGAATAACTTAAGATGATTTTTAAAGCCCCCAGATAAGCTTCTCTTTGGCTCTGATCCTCTTTTGGTAGAGAAGCTGCAGCAGCACGAGAATTGTGAGGCACTGTGGCATGCAGGTTACTTGTTAGGATGTACCGAGATAAACTTAAAACTCAGGGGCTGGCATCAAACCAGTAGTCCCGCAGTCAGTGTTAATTACACACACTGTCACCTGTGGGATGAAAACTACCTGCTGTGGATCGGGTCCAAAGCCCCCCCCCCCCCCCCCCCCCCGAGGACTTTGGTGGGAGTGCCCTGCTGGCCTGAGCGGCAGAATTGAGGCGACAGTCCAATCCTGGACTTTCAGAGTCCTCTGCGCTCTGTGCTGAGTGAATTGTGTTTCCTCATGTGCTGATGTTGGCACACGTTCTGTATTTTCTCACAGCTCCTATTTTCTTGCCTCACTGCTGTTCTGCATTACACAGGTTCCTTGTTAGGTTTTGTTTTGTTGGGGTTTTTTTTTTGTAAGAAATTTAAGTGGTAGTTAGTCTCTAAAAATACAATGTTTCAGTCTGCCACAGTGAATAAATAGAAACATAATCAGGGATTTAAAAACAAAACAAAACAAACTTATGCAGTGTTGCAAAGTTGATTGTTTCAAAATTGATGTTTCTGTAAAATAAGTGGTAATGTACTTGAATGCATTTTTTTATGACAGTGATTCAGGAATGGTAATTTTACTATTAAAGAAAGTGAAAGGTTTAGTTTTGTTAGCAGAGCTCAGCATGTAGCTGTCAGGTGTTTCTCGGCGAAGGGCAAAAGAAAATGATAGTGATAATTGCAGTGGTTGTATTGTACTTTATTTTTGCACGTGTGCTAAGCATAGGCTTAAAGAGGTGGGTAGGCAGGTAAATGTACTTCCTAAATTTGGAGATAATTATCTTTCTGTAGGTTCGTTATGCTTGACTGTTTCCGTGTTCTTCCAGTGACAGTTTGACAGTTACTTACCAGTTTACTCCTGGGAAATTAAAATGTAACGTTTTCCACTGTAACTTTCCCTAACTGAATAATACTGCTATATGATACTCTAACTGCCAACTGCGTTAATTCACTTTAACAAGTTTTGTTATGCTGTGATTTGAACTCTCCTCACCACACTTATTAAAAAAAAACATCAACAGTATCCCATTAAAGGTCACTTGTGCTTATTGACATTTTTGGTTTAGGTTCCCAAATTCGACATTCTTTTAAAAAAAATTATGTAAGCATTGATAACTTCAGTGACTTTTTTTATTGTTGTTCAGGTACAGATGTCTCCACTTCCCCCCACCACTCCCCCTTGCCCCACCCATCCCAACCCCGACCCTTGATCCCACTGCTTTTGGCTTTGTCCATGTGTCCTTTATACATGTTCCTTGACCACCCAACTTTAGCGATGTTTAATAATCCACAAAGTAGTTTATTTTGAGGAATTTTACTCCCTGTTTCTTCATGCCCTCCCCCTTCCTGTGTCCGTCCTCAGTCCACTGAGATGTATCACACACATTTAGGAATATAAGGGTGTGTACTCTTCTTATTCCTGATTTCTCACGCACTTAACAGACTAATGCTGTTGTAGGAGCACCCTGGTTTCCAGGCTAAGAAGCGAGCCACGCGGGGAGGTGTGGTAGCGAGGCCAGGCGGTGGTTAGTAACTGGCAGCCAAGAGTGTTCTCCTCTGAGCTGCTTGGCTTTCTTCCACTGTGATCACATCGTTTAAAACTAATTTGGTACAAGGTATTTGATGTAGGATTTCACTCGCCTTTTTCTGCTGACAATTTTCCTCTTTTCACATCAGTTTTTGGGAAGTTTTGCCCCTGCCGGGGTGCCGTAGTCAGCAAGCAGGCTGGGCCGGGGAGACTAGTGCTTGTACCTTCCAGGTCTGTTCTTAGCTCCTGGTATAAAATTGTAGGCTTACACTATTTTCAAGTTGGCAGGGACTGCCATCTTTATAGTCTTGTTCTCTCCTAAAGTGTTTATTCTTCCTTCTGTTTTAGAAATGTGAATTATGTTGCGTCTGTTGCAGAGTTTTGTAACTCAGGCTGATGCATTTTTATAGCCAGACTGAGGCAAAGGGAGATTTGTGCTCTTGCTGTTAAAGAAAAAGACAATGTCTCCCTTCTTCTGAAAGAACACAAATTTAATGAAAACTCTAGCACTTCCATGTCTGAGCTAGTCCCGCACCCTCACCCACAGCAGCGGCTGCAGTCCTGTGGAGACGGGTTGGCAGGGGTCCCCAGGGCTCTAACGCCCGCCTTGTTCGCTCTGGGTAAAGAGGAGGCGTTCTGTTCCTGGCTGCTCACCAGTAGGTCTGCCTTCCTTCCCTGCTTCGTTAGCAGAGAGACGTTGGAAATGGAGTGGTAGAGGTCAGAATCGTCATTAGTTATCTTTCCAGACTATTTTTAGATTGACAGGCCAGATAGCAGAATCTTAAGACAGAGTTTGAGAGAAAGTGGATGGCCGTCTGTCATCAGCACTGACCTTAGAAGATCACCAGGCAGCCCTTACTTAGGGACTGTCGTCCCTGAGAATGGGGTATCACTAGTTTCTGTCATCTCGTATACAGCTAATATCGTACATATGTATGTTTTATGTCTATCATATGCTGCATAACATAGAGACAGAAAACAGAAATAGTGCTTTTTATCACTTAAAAATTTTAAATTAAAATGCCACCTGCCCACTGGTGACCCCACTCCTTGAGTGTTCTGTATTGAAATTAAAGTGCTGATCTGGTTGAGGTCATGAATTACGTCCTCAGTTAACTTAACTTAGCTACTTACTTAGTTGCTCATCTTTCCCCTCTGGTTTCATTCATTTTATTGTAATATGTGCCCCCAGTTCCAGGGCGTACTCTCCTATGATCTCCCATGTTTCGTATGTGTGTGTGCATACGTGTCTCTGCAAAGGCTGTATGAACACCCAGTCTGCCCCTCCTGCCTTTACAGTGAATTTTCCTTCCAGATGCTCCAAGCATCAGGAGAGGTAGCAGTGACCGACCACAAACCACAGTGCCCTCCCAGCTGGGAGTATGACCAGCCAGCTCGCCTGCCCCGTGCTCTGAGGGCCTCTGCCCCTGAGCCAATGTTAAGTCACTGCTTCGAGGGTAAGACTTTGGCTGTGCCATAAGACCATTAAATTTCCCTCTTAGGGTCCTTCAAAAGGAGAGGTTCTCGGCATGTTCAATAAAAACGTAGAGAATATATCGAAACTGAGCTGAGCCAACTCTCCAAACCTCCCACAGTCACTATAGCTGTTTACATGTAAGTTTTGGGAAAAGCGAATGGTAACTTTGTTTTAACAGAGAATCCGAACACAGCAAAGCAGCGGGACACTATGTTATCTGTGGGTGTGTGACTGCGTTTATTTCTGTTACTCCCCTGCTGTAGCCTCAGTGTGGCTCACGGAAGAGGCAGTTCCGTTGACCTATATATATGTGGCATTGCCATCAACCACCTGTTACGTACTGTAATAGAAAGAATGGAGCACATAGTTCCTGTAAGAATATTTATCTGTCCATCATGTGTTTATTCACTTACACTTACTCCTGTTCCAAAAAGGACTGAAGGAGACTCACGAGAATACAAATAATGTAAGAAAAACTAAGAGTGAGAAAGAGGAGGGATTCAGGGCGAAGGGCATTAAGGGCAGGAAAGCAGGAGGAAGCCGCTTGGCTTACACAGAACAGTGAGGCTCTCACACTTCTGTGTGAGGTTGGCTACGAAACTGTGCTGTTGAGCTCAGGGGTATAAGATAAACACAGATGTACCCCTGTTCCTGGCACAGAGAGCTTCTCGTGTAGAAGAGTTTTGTCTTCAGAGATGTTTTCATTCGTCAAGGGTGAGGTGTTTAAACTGAGTGTGGAGTTAGCAACAAAAGCACTGGACTCTTTCCTTAGGTGTCCCCCTGCCCCGGGCCCCTGTGCGGGGACAGCAGAGCTGGTATACAAACAAAACCCCCATGGGGAGGTGATGGCTGTAAGACAAGAGTCCACAGGGATCATTTCAGGCAGAAATACTATCTGTGTATTTTACCAAACGGTGAAAAACGGCACACAAGTTTGCGGTGTTTTGGAGCACAACCAGTAAGAAGAGGACATGCTTCGACCAGTCCAGTGATGTGGCTGTAAAGTGGGGTACGCACACCCCCTGCAGAGGGCGCTCATGTTGTGGCAGATTTCTCTATGACCTCCGTGGGGAAGATGGGCTCTGGGGCCCCGGGCGGCTCACCAGCCTCGGCGGCTTTCTCGTCTTCCTCGTTCCGTTGAGAAAAAGTGAGTTCTTCATTGAAACCTGTGCAGAACAACAACAGCAGTTTGGTGTTATTTGACGTACAAGAGGTCATCCTCAGAACTGTCTGGAGGGGTCACGTCACCACGGGGAAAGGATTCTAGAACCGTTTAAGACTGGGCTCGTTTTGGTTTTACATCAAATGTGCAACCCTTGTGTTTTCAGTCTGCGCTGCACCCTTATGCAGCCTTCTGGAGCATTTGGTGCGCAGTGGGCTTTGGGCGGTGGCTTAGCCAAAAGGGCCAAGAGGAATTAGAGGAGAGGCCAGTACTCTACATGAATATAAACCGTTGCCTACTAACTCTTCCCCGGTCAATGATGGCCAGCTTAGACTGTTCCAGTCAGGTCCCTGTAGGCAGTGACAGTGTTTTATCAGCTGAGCTTTTACCAAGATTTCTACTCAGTCGCTCGGTGGAGAGATTTGTTTCTCTAGTTTTGGATCCCCTTAACATTTATTGACCTCTGCCCATGTCAGAGAAGTTCTCATTCATCTGTTAATCCGTCCCAGAATGCTCAGGGGCCTGCACGGTCACCGGGGAGGGGCTGGTCCCTGGCCACTGGAGTTCTTTTTGATGCCCTGAAGCAGCTGTTTCCCTTGGGGTGAGTCTGGTTGGAAATGTGGTGAGTCATTTAGGGGACCTACAGCTTCCACAAGTCGGCATGGCATGAAAAAATAACTGGGCGATGTGTAGGAAGAATACAGTTTTGGCTGTTTGAAAAAACAAGCCTTGTGCCACACGCACACAACGCAAAGGCAGTTTTGATCACCATTATGTGACTTCTGTGACTTAGTCTTCCAATTATATCTTTGTTTTTTGTGAATCCTGGGGTGTGTTTCAAGATCATTCCATATGTTAAACATAACAGATTTTATAATTGCAATTTCTTTTGGCTTATTTCTTCCTCTTTAATGCATGTGTTGAGTCATAAAGTGGGGCTGCTTCCTCCCTTCATTGCTCCACCTGAATCCGTAACACACCCATCTCATTTCACGGGTTTTTAGCATCCAAGAGAATTTCATGTTTTAATTATCAGCACTCCTTGTATAACATAGACTGTTTTTCAGTATATAAAATCACTTGTTCTAACTAAAATCACTTAATAGAACAAAATTATTTGTTCTATCTTAAAATACAAAATAGGCCCTGGCTCTTTCTCCCTCCCTTTCTCTCTCCCTAAAAATAAATAAACTCTTTTAAAAAGATTAAAATACAAAATAGTTTTAGAATTAGAAAAACAATAATAATTGATTTAATGTCTCTGCATGCTACATACCTACTTTTGGCCACCACCATCAGCAATAGAAAAAGTAAAATTGCGTGTCTGGGTGTTTTTCTCCAGCCAGCCAGTGCACAAGGTGACTCGGCCTACGCAGACTTACAAAGGTTTGAGGTCAGAAGTGATTGGTTCCTATCTCTTGGGACCACAGCCTTCCCAAAGTACCACATGGAAATGACCAGGCTGCCTACTTGTCTTAAGTAAAAGGAGCTGTTTCCAAGCACCATCAGGAAAAAATCTGCCTTTTAACTTCCGCGGCTGTGCCGAGAAACCTGAGCTATAATTCGGACCATAACAAAAGGTAGGCTTGGAGATTCCAATCAATTAGTGCTATTGAAAAGCATCACGCCGCCTGTTTATCAAGAAGAACAGCAACAGTTTTAAACATTCAGGTAAATAGATAATCCATTAAGAAAACAATATACATTGTGGCAAATGCTATCCTAGTTAGTCAGCGCTTATTTATAGTCTTTAGAGTCCTCCGCCCTCCTGCTGAGGGACTTCTATTCGCCCTCCTCCGATCTTTGTTCTCTTATTCGCGGCCAAGCAAGCAAGCAAGCAAGCAAGCAGCACGTACCCAGAGTCCCGTTCCGGAAGAGCTCTTCCTCTATGGTGAAAACTCGATTGTACTTGGTCACCCGCTCCCCACGAGAGAGACCTCCCAGCTTGATGAACCGAACACCCAGTCCAACGGCCTGAAGAGGGGAAAACGACTTATCAGTGGAAGAGTCATATTTTGCCAAAAGGACATTGCCACTGTGTGCTGTTGTGGTGTTTCTCTTGAATTCAATGTTTTATCTTTACATAGGTAGAGTGGCCTGCTTAAAGCTGAGGGTGTCGGAGGGTAAAGAGGTAATGTGAGGCTACAGCGGACGCTTTCCTGGCCATGCAGGCGTGCTGATTTTATCTAAACATTCTGGCCTTGCTCCCTTCATTTTAGGAGGTGAGTTTGCAGGTGCACACCCCAGTCATTGAAGGGTGCTCATCATTTTTTCCCAGGACTTCAATTTTTCTGTTTTTTAGAAGTCCAAAGATTAGCTCTTTGCAAAATGGAGCTGTCTGGGAGGAAGCAAGTCTATTTCATAAAAGGTTACATTCCTTTCTCTGCCAAAGACTGCGTTTCTCTGAAACACCAGGTCGTGATAAAAGCAGTGTTTTGGCAATGCTGCAATTGGCCGGCCTTCAGCACTTACCAAATCGGCGAGGCTGTCGTCAGAGGACTCTCCTTCTGTGCTTCCGAACACGGCGATGTGCCTCGTACCTACAAGCAGGGGAATTCTTTAAGGTTTGCCTCGTACAGAAACCAGTAGCATATTTATGAGCCTCTGAGTCAAAACTAAAGATTTCCAGAGATTTAAAACTTTCCCGCGAGGAGTCAATTATTTCATCAGCTGAGAATTCTAACCCAGACATTTGCATTTTTCATTACCCTGGTTTTATCTGTTTAGCCCTTTCCAGTAGCTGAGATGCTGAATACTACGTGAATGCCACATTTTGTCAAATTTAAGATACTATAAATTGTAAGATTCACCATTATTGCCACCCAAGGGGGAAAATGCTCAGATTAGGTGGACACATTTTCAGACCACAGCTGTGAGACACGATTCCATTTCTCCCACGTTCAATGTAGAAAAGTGCACCTTTGGGTCTGTGCAAGGTGGGTGTGAGGGCACCGTAAGGCAAGGTGATGTCCCTAAATAACGGACTTCACAATTCACTGTGTGGAATTCCACTCAAAGGAACCTGCCATTGGGAATGTTTACTTTTTAGAGGGACAGCATTGGAAGTATTTAATCGTTTGAGGCTCTCAGAACCCCTCGAGATTTACCGGTCTACAAAGAATGTGAGCCAGGGTTCTTCCTAGAGTGCCAGGCATGGACAAGGTGGGACAAAAGTAGGTTTACAGTTCATATGGGAAAAAAGAAATAATAATAATACAAGAATCAATTCTGTTGCATGTACTCACAACTATAAGCCTACTTTTGTCCCACCCCGTATGTCGGAAGTTTCATTTAAGGCAGGAAGACCTAAAGCATCAGGAGTAGTTAGCCGAGTAAACAGTACAGGGCAAAGCATTCTAGGCTGAAGGAGGAGCGTATTGAAAGACCTCAAGGCAATAACGAGTTTGAAACTTTTGAGGAATTAAAGAGCCAGTGCCCTGTTGTGTGAGGCTGACGGGGCAGTGGCCTGAGCCACGCCTTTGTGGCAGCCCTCAAGAAAAGAGCTGACCTCCTGGACTGGGGCTGATGTTGGAATGTCACAGAGTGAATAAGTAAGCTGCATTTTTGTCTTCCAGCACCAAATCTCATAGGTGGGGTGTGGTTTTTTTTTTCCTTCCAAGGGTTATTCTGTGATTTTTATTAACTGATGTACTACATATTTTGGGCTTCTTGTATAACCAAGTTCATTATGAGTCTTGCAGATCTCTCCTTTTACTCACTGTCAATGAGATTGGTTATTTCCACCAAGTCCGACATCGTAGTTTGATTTGTGTGTTTTATGATCAGCCCACTGGACTTGGGGATGCTGATGTTCCCATCCTCCAGAAGTTTAGAAATGCTTTTGGAGGCACTTCCTGCAATTATGTAACACCTGGAACCAAGAGCATTATAGAGGCCATCCCACTGTTCAGAGTCCTGGGTAAATATTTAAGAATGGATCATTATAATGTCACAAAACAAGAGGAATCATATAGCACATAATCAAAGTTACATGCCTTTCTGAGATAACACAAAACAGTTTTCTTTTGCACCTGCAGCTGAATGATGCCTAGATCACAGCCACACAAATTAATGAGCTTCTTAGAACCCAAACTTAAAATGAATTTCAGGTTAAAGATCTAGTGAATAAAATGTTGGTACCCATGAGATGCTGTTCTCCACATTGATTCGGAAGTTCTTCAAACCCAGGCTTTCCTTGCCCACTGTATTACCCATAATGCTGCTAAAGATTTGACTGCTACTTGTGGTAAATAGACCACTAAAAGAGAGACAACTGCAAGGGCTCCAGGCACTC
Source organism: Macrotus californicus (assembly GCA_007922815.1). Classification (NCBI taxonomy): domain Eukaryota; kingdom Metazoa; phylum Chordata; class Mammalia; order Chiroptera; family Phyllostomidae; genus Macrotus; species Macrotus californicus. Next base: position 157,168 of record VMDR010000378.1, on the reverse strand, counting down.
ATTCTCAACACCCTTATGTTTTTATTGGTGAGACCACTGTACGAAATGGAATGCTTCCTACGTAAGGAAAATAACATTCAAAGTCTTCCCAGCCATTGTACCAGATTTCAGCCAATCTCGTTAGAACAGATCATATAGGTCCTTTTCACACTCAAAGGAGCTGCGGTCAGAGCCTCAGGACCAGCGTGAGAGGGCAGGTCTGGCCAGATTAAAGGACTGAGCTCGGTCAGTGTGTCCCGCAAGTGTGGGGATGGAGCTGAGGCTGTGAAGGAAAAGATGGGACTGAGATCCTAGGGCTCCCAACCAGATCCAGGACTCTCCTTGTCCCCCAAATTCAAATGGTAACCTCAGAGAGGGTATCTCTTCAGTGTATCCAATGGTTCTCAAATTCATAAAATCAAGAATTTAAGTTTTGCTGTTTAAGTGGGTTAGGAAGAGAGGTGGTCTTCTATGGCAAATTAACAACCCTTGTTGGACATTAGTTTGAAAAGATTTTTTTTTTAAAATCTCAAACCTTTTAAAAATATGGCTTTGTTACTTTTCTGCATACGTGGTAACTGGGTTTAGGTTGAAAGACATTTGGCCCTGCTGAAGTCCTGTTTCCATGAGCACTTGAAAATGATACATGATTAACCTGTTAAAGCACCTGCTAGCACAGCGGGCCGGGCTTCCATCAGTGAAGTTGCTTGTAAACATGCAGGTACTCCTGAAGTGCTTAGAATAGCTTGTTTCATTCTGTGGACAGGCACACTCCTAGGTAATTGTGTTTCTGCTATTCATTTGCTTAGTAAGTGCCTTTTCTCAAATGCTGAAATAAAGCAACTCAGCCCCAGCCCAAATGACAACACATTTCAAATGCCAGATCCAAGAGAATGAGATTTTATTCTGCGTTTTATTATCAAATTCAAGGTGAATCCTGTTACCTCTTTCCTGAAGGGATCAATTAAGGCAATAATCGAAGGGAACTTGTTGATCAGATCCACATATAGGTCAACCATCTCCGTGGCACTTTTGTGTGTTCCCATCACCACTTCATACTTTCCTTTATTCTGGCAAGTGTAAGGGAGATATTAGAGGGTGCAGGAGGAATTCCTCAATGTTAAAAATGCCATTCAAGTCCATTTTCATTCATGTCATACAAAAGATTGTAACCAGATTGTTTCCAGGCCACATTCAAATGGGAAATCTATGCATTTTACTTTTTTAAAGAAAGATTTTTATTTATCTAATTTTAGACAGAGGGGAAGGGAGGGAGAAAGAGAGAAACATCAACATGTGGTTGTCTCTCATTCACCCCCCACTGGCGGCCTGGCCCACAACCCAGGCATGTGCCCTGACTGGGAATCTAACCAGCAACTTTCTGATTTGCAGCCCAGTGTTCAATCTACTGTGCCACACCAGCCAGGGCTGCATTTCACTTTTAACATCTGCTACATGTTAACCTGGGGAAATTCAGTCACCATTCTTTTACCCCATAGAGCTCTTCCCACTGACTTCAGATGAAGTTCTCTGCACAAAAAAGTTGAGGACAGAGTAGGGGAGAAATAATTTCTTCCTTAGGATTGTGACGTGGGGCCAGATACCTGGCCGCTTAGGTAAATGGGCAATAATACAAGTTCACAAAACAACAGCAGTGCAAACCTGCCTGCATGCTAGAACCCACTATCTTTCAACTCACAATGAACAAGTAGCCTGCTTCTTCTACAGTGAATATCCTAACATTTGATTGAAAGCTGGGCTAGGCTTTTGAGATACTAACAACCCACGTGAAAGGTAAAGTGGTTTATGGGAAGGCACACCTTTCTCAGGTAGCATGCGAGTTCTAGTAGTGACAGTGCTGTCTGGAAAGAATTCTAGTGCAGCCCCCTTTATTTAAAGTCTGGCCAGCCCCCAGGGCATTGAGGCAGAAGTAAGCAGAAGTCCTGTAGTCTCTGAGAAACAGAGCACCTTTCCTTCCAGGTCTGCGTCCACAGATGGTTCCTGGGACACAGGAACTGGGAGGGAGCTGGAAGGTAACAAAGGGCTGTTTGGTTTGCTAATGACTTCCTGCTGCGGCGTTGCTAATCGAACGGATTCCACTGGAATTAAGGAGGTTCTTAGGAAATAAATCATTGAAAGGGTTGCAGACTATTTTCACATTAAATAGCATCAAGAACTTTTAGTTTCTATACTTCAAGGCTTTAAAATCCTATCTCGTCAGTAAGGAAATGCTACTGACTTGGAACTAACATCATTTTAAGAATTATCTCGAGCTAATATATTTTACTAAATATAAGCAATAAATACCCATTATAGTTAGCACTAGCAGTCAGTATATTCACAGTTCTTGGTATATGTTGTGGGTGAAAACATGCAATTATTTTTCTTCACGGTATGCCTAGGAACCAATCATTATATGAAGAATAGGAAATTACATTAAGCATTACATTACATTACATTACATTCCTTTGTGTGCTTAGTGTCATTAGAAATGTAAAAGAACTTTTAGAAATCAGCTGAAACTAGGGTTCCTATACATACTGCTCTAATTTTCCTGTAAAGTTGAAAGTTAGAGTGGCCAACCCAAGTGAAATTCTATTTGGTCATATCCCCTACATTTTTTTGAGAGAGAGACAGAACCCAATTTGTTGTTCTAATTAATTATGCATTCACTGGTGGTTCTTGTATGTGCCCTGACACCAAGTCGCCATCAATGCATATCAGCGTGCTGGGCATTTTATAAAACGTAGGTTCAGCATCTATGTATTTGAAAAAGGGCAGAGTGTGTATGTGTGTAAGACAACTTGTAACAGCTTTCCTAATGTCACAGTTTCCCACAGGGAAAGGTTAATTACTGGTGCGATACCCCGGGGAAGTGAGGGCTACAGCACTTTAAAATAAAGCCTGTTTACTCTTCTCTTTCTAAAATAACTTCCTCCACGTGGTGTGGTCCCTAGGTGAAGTTTCATCACTAAAGCACTGTCCTAACCCACCCAGCCTATGGATAACACTGTGATGGGCTTAACTGGATATATTCTCCACACACTTCGATAACTTGGAAATGTTTTATACTTAAAAAGTGAGTCACAGCACCAGCTCAGAAGCACATGTCTAGAAGGCTTTATCAAGTCATAGTTCCAGCTGATCCACTTTTCATGCTTGAGAAATTCATCATTTACCAACCAAATGATAATGATGCTGAGCAAAACACCTGAGATGATTTTTCAGTAGCTCTCATGAGTGCAACGTAAGCAACCCATTGTAGCCATTTTTATCACAGAATTTCTATATATCCTTACGATGTTTTCTTTTGACATACTCAAAACCAAAATGAAAGGTAAAGTGGTTTATGGGAAGGCACGCCTTTCTCAGGTAGCATGCAAGTTCTAGTAGTGACAGTGCTGTCTGGAAAGAATTCTAGTGCAACCCCCTTTATTTAAAGTCTGGCCAGCCCCCAAGGCATTGAGTGTGGAAGTAAGCACTCAATTTCTAAAATTATGTATATAGTTATATTATTCTCTAGGCATTAACTAACTTGGCTTTCTCAACTCCATTTATATTTGGATGCCCCCAAAAATTAACAAAAAAAAAAAATAGGATCTGTTTGGAAAATACACAGACACGCTCTTCTTTTGAGCTCTAACTTAAAAATAATGGGACTTCCACCACAAGTCAGTGTTCTGGAGTAGAAACTCACATAGTCCATCAGCTCCTGTGCAGCACAGTTGATGACCAGATGCAGGTTCGTTCCCATCTCTAGCCCCAGGTTCTCGCAGATTCCTTGTATGAAGAGCAGGGGCTGCTCTATGGTGTCAAAACCGATGGTTAAACAGCCAAGATGGGACATCTTGCCTGTGATCAGCTGCTGCAAGATCAAAGGAAGATGATGAGTGTGAGTATGACACATTGCTGTTCTTGTTCCCTGGGTTAGGTGCACTTTATAACCTGACACAGTTCTCCATGGATGTGTTCCTCTGATTCTTCATTAACCCTGCATCTCGGTCCCACTCATCTTTGTGTGACCTTTGGCATATGGTCGCCCTGCAATGGCTGGGAGTAATTTTCTTTATTTTACTTGACAAGGTTTTCAAGCTTGGCCTGGAGAACACCCCTGTCTGTCTTCAGTGTGCTGATGTTATCTCTTTATTGGCTCTCCCACCATACATGGGCTAACCTGAGCCACCACCACCAGGCTGGTGCATCTCCAAGCTGCCCCCGGAAACGCTTGTCCTGGCTGTCCCTAACTCTGTCCTCTTTCTCCAAACCTGCTCTTTCCTGTGCTCCATTTTCCTTTAGCAGACTATAACTTAAAACTTTAAAACACAACCCTCCTTCAGGAAGTGTTTATTTTGAAAAAGATTGAAGCCTTCAGCTAAAAGGATGCAGCGCTGAGGATGGATTTCAGTGGAAGATTTGAGAACTCAAATGACCCCAGGGAAAGGCAGCCATACGCTTCTCTTCCAAGGTCAGCCTTGACATGCCTTTGCTATAAATTGCCACTATGCACTTATGACAAGTTGAAGTAACATCAGTAAAGCTGAAGGTTTAAGGGGGGGGGGGGGTTGTGTGTGTGTACCAGAGCCAAGAGCAAACATGAACCTAGATATAAATATCCTCCTTTCACTGGAGATAGCACTAGTTAATATAAGAACCTTCCAACATTTGTAATGTCAATGAGAGGAACCTCCCATTCAATAATGGAAGAGTTGGGGAAATTTTTTGAGTTCAGAGCACCTACAATCACCAAAATGACCTACTGATCAAGTTCAGCTTATCTCCCAAGGCTCACGCAGCCAGCGACGCCAACTGTCACAAGAACTGTGAGCCTGACTCTCCTGGCAAAATCTGAGGTCTGGCAATGTTTCACCCGAAATGGTGCCTTGGTGCCTTTGGGGACCAGATGTAACGAGTGGCTGTTTTTTCGTGCCTTTTCTTTCTCTCTTTGGCAGAGTGAAATTAAAATAGAGAACATCCTATATGCCTTTCACCTAGTTAGCAGAGAGATTCAACTTCCCCAACACTTGACCAAAGGGTTTCAAATGCAATCTTATTACTCATGAATGCTTCTCCAAGCCCTCTGAGATTTCAGTTGGCCAGACAAGTGCCGGCAGAGATGGCCTGGTAGCCTGTTGGCAGACAGGCGGGGGCTGAATGCTAGTCCAGCTCTCGAGCTGCCCGGTTTAGTGCGCTTGGAGCAGGATCTCCACTTGCGGTAGCCCTGGCCCTAGAACAAAATGACTACAGGAGAGACCAAGGGGCAGGGAATATATAAATGAATTGTGTCATATACAAGCGTGGTAAACAAATACATATACTTACTTGACCTCTTTTGCCTCCATTGTGCCCTTTCTTTGGCTCTACTTTCTGAGGAGGAGGCTGTGGGACAGAAGATAGAGACACTTGGAACTTTCATGCACGTCTGTGAGCAGCAAGCAAAGCTCAGGTCCTCTGGCCTGTCTGTCCACTGCTCTGGCGCCTAGCCAGTCACACTGTGAAACACACACACATACTCACACATACACACTCACACATGGATCATGCCAGCCACTCCCTACTTTTATAAACCCTGAACCCTTTCTCAAGTTCAGGCACCTGTTCCTGTTAGTTCACCCTCACCTTCTGCCTTCAATCATATATGTTTGGGATATGTATGTGCATGTTCACGCATTTCTAGCCATGTAAATAAAGTATTATTCACTCATACGAAGTCCCCTCCTTGCCCTTAAGGGATAAGAATACTGTGAGATTTGCTTTCAGAGTCTCAACACATTGTTTGGAATATTCTCAGGGGACAAATACTTTCACCAACAGGGTGGATTTGACTTTTGGAAACAGCCAAAGGTCATTACATCTGGTGAATCTGGTGAGTGGAAAGTCACTTAAGATTGAAAGCAAAGATATTTCCCAAAGAGAGGCCCCCACAATTCGGGGATATTGGTGAGGATGCACTTTCATGCCCAGAACTGACTGACTCTGTAAGCTGGGTCATGTTTGTCAAGAAATCAGCATGGGTCACACTCAAGTACGTGCAAACACAGTTATCCTGCCCTTCCCACTGTGGAGTCCGGTGAGCTTCCTGTCCCCTTGTCAAAATGACACGGGGCACCTCTGTGTGCGGGGCAGGAGGGATTCCATGGCGAACAAGGCAGACGCTGCCTCAGGGACCTGTGACCTAGGTAGGCAGCCGTGGTGTGATGTGGGTCACAAGTACGGAAGATCGGGTGGGAAGGGGGCTGCAGAGCAAGGCGACATCAGTGCACACGAGTCAGGGAAGGGGACTCTGGAGGAGCTGATATTTGGGGTGCACACGGGAGTGCTGAACTCTCCGGGTAAAGAGACCATATGCTGGGCCCAGAGCTGAGGAAGTGGGGCCTTAGAAGCCTGAGAGCCAAAGGGCGGGGTTTCCAGCCCTTGCCCTACGGATCCTTCAGGCTGGTGACCCTTTGCTGTGGGGGGTTGCCTAGTGCACTGCCCGATGGTTAGCAGCATTCTCGGTCTCAGCTTCCAAGGTGCCAGGAGAGCCCTCGCTGTGGGCTGGGACAACGCAGAATGTCTCCAGGCATTGTCAAATGTCCCTCCAGCAAAGTCACTCCCTGTTGACAACCACTGCCTTACAAGGACACACGAATGCATTTTACTCTTGTCAAAACTTACGAAGAAAAAAATCCCTATGGCTCCACAACATATAGTCAAGAGTTAGGCAGCATGATAGAGGAAAATATGTACAATAGATAGAACTGAAGCCTTTGTTATGCAGGACAAAGAATTCCTAGATGTCAGTAAAAGATGAACCCTCAATAAAAAGGGCCAAGAAAGCAATATGCAGTGATTTGTGCCAAATTTTTATATTATTTTAAACACAAAAACACTATATATGAGGGGGGACTCAAACAAATTGGAATTTATTTATAAAAATTGTGTATTCTTACATGTTTAAACTTCAGTCACCTTCAAAGTACTCTCCATTTGAAGCAATACACCAATCGAGACTTTTTTCTACTGCTCAAAACAGTTCTTTAACTCATTGACTTTGATGCCTTCTAGTGCTTCTGCCTTTTTTTGTTTCACCTCTTTCACATCAGCAAAATGATTCCCTTAGAGGACTTCTTTCAGCCGGGGAAACAAAAGTCACTCCGGGGGAGATCAGGTGAACAGGGAGGGTGGGGCATGAGAGTCATACCATTTTTTGGTCAAAATCTGCTGAACACTCAGCGCAGTGTGGACAGGTGCACTCGTAAATCACCCATCACAAAATGCGCAAACGTGTTGAGTCCTCAAAAAAAAATTAACTGAAGCCGAATGCAGCCTCTCACAACAATGCCAGCTGGCACACCAATGCAGATGAGTTCCTAGAACACTCGCCTAGTGGGGGAAGCCTGTACCACAAGGCGCTCACCCTCCAGAAGATAGTCTCGGGTTTTAGGGGGTCCCCCTTGTATATTTCTGTGTGTATCTGTCTGTGTGTATAAATACAAAAGAAAAAGAAAAAAGGCTGGAAAGCCATGCGCTGAATTTTTAAGGTGCTCACCTCTAGTAAAGGGATTGGGAGACTGACAGTGATAGCTGGTAGGGGCTGGGGACCTGGGGGCAGGGGTAGCTAGCTCTACCAGCATTGAAATTTTCACAAGAACATTCATGAGCTACTTGTATAATCAAAAAGCAATAAAATATTTGAAAATCAGGATGATGGCAGAAAGCCCAAATATCCTGAATTTCCATATATTCGAAAGTGGGTTTTCTCCACCCGCTCTGATAACGCCCACCGTTATGTCCTGCTCACTGTTGTACCAGCTCCTACTCCGAGCACATTGCTTGTATTCGACTCACTCACTCCTCACAATCTGCCCGTGAGACGGGTATTTGTCATACCCATTTTGTACACTAGGACCCTGAGGCAGAGAGGTTACAGAATTGGCCTAGGGTCACACAGCTGATAAGGGGCAAAGCAGAGTGCAAGGTCAGAGTTAACGTGTCCAAATCTAGGTCTCTGCAGGCTGGTCACCGGTAAAGAAGTTGGCATTTTGAAAAGGGCCACAGAAACCGGCTCCAGGCTGGTGCTTGAAGCAATTCTGATCAACTGTGTGGCTTGCCTCCCCGATCCTACAGGGGAGGGGCTGGTGCTTCCAAAAGCCTCACACTAAATGAACATTGGGATCCTGGGTTAGATCCTGGAACAGGGAAAGGACATCAGTGGAAAAACCAGTGAAATTTGAATGCAGTCTAGAGTTTAGTTAATAGTAATGTACACTTTGGTTTCTTGGTTTTGCCAAACATACTATGGTAGTGTGTCAGGTTAACATCGGGGGCAACTGGGTGGAGGGGTATTTGGGAACTCTATTAATCTCTGCAAATTTATATATATATATATATATATATATATATATATATATATATATATATATATATATATATATATATATTTAAAGCACCAGAGACAAGGATTGGGTCCCTCTCCTGGCCAGAGCCCGCTACATCATTGTGCGCTGCCTCAGTTAGAATACCATGGGACAGCCGGGGACTCATATAGCTGCCTGTCATCCAGCCTCTGTGACTTCTCCTCCAAGGGCTACTTGGCCAAGGGCACTTGTTTATCCAACACCAGAATTCTAAGCAGACACAAGAGTCTGTGCCTTACCCATTATACCAAACTGCCTCTCACATTTTAGGGGCCAAATCTTTCTCTATGAATCCTAAGGGATGATCTTTGCATAGAACCAGCTGCCTCAGAAATCAAAATGAGATTGTTAACCACAGCCAATGAGGGAATGTATAAGCTTGGCTCATATGGGAAACCCAAAGCCAATCAACCCATTTTCCACATCAACAACACTATTGATTTAATTCCATAACCACCTATAATTTGGGTACTAGAAGTTATATAAGCAACAGCCATCAGATACCATCGATTCTCTTTACATACCGTTTCGATTGCTTTGTTAATTTGTTTCTGGATTTCCATAAGCATCTCCACACCCTGTAGGTAAGATAAACATGATCTTCCACAACTGCAGTCTAGAAGCTTAAATATGAAAACTTACACCACATGTGGCTATTTCTAACTGAGCGTATTTGTAATGTCCCTGACAAGGTCTACAAAATCAGAAGATTAAATGCTAATCTTTAGCCCCCGGTTTTCATTTGGCCGCACATGACCGAGAGGCTCTTCCACCTCAGTAATTCTCTTCACTGTTCAGAACTGACTGGTTCAGTTGGTTGGATCAAGTTAACGTCATTCTATTTCATGGTCTCTTGATGGACCTTCTTGCAGTAGATGTCACAGGTCACAGAGGGATTCTGCATGATCCCTTTGATCGTGTTGGACTTGGTATAAACCCACTGTCACTTGTGAAGGAGAAAAGTGTGTTCTGATGATGGTGGCATCTGCATTTGCAAACAGATAAAGAAAGGTGTGCCCAGTGCTCTGGTACCCACACAGCACAAGGGATCTTCACTACAGGGAAGATCCTGGCGCCAGGATCTGAACTTGACCTGACAGATATAAATCCTGGTCCTCTACAATTGATAGACTGGGAGGTAATGGTTATTCTCTTCAAAAAAGAATTCTTTATCACAAACCATCTTGAGATTTAAAAGTCGTGGTTTTCACTCAGTGTATTACGAGAGGGGATGGAGCTCCCTGTACTTTCTCTGAAAACACCCCCTAGAGAACAGGAACATCGAGTCCCCTCTAACGCCCAGCTGAGGAGTTACAGAAGTAGAATTCAGGACACGGAGACCAGTATAGACTCCAGCGCCCCGCTAGGTAGTAAGAATGCAGTTTGGGGTTCCTTCATTCCATATTCCATCAACATGCACTAAACCTCTCTTGTGTGCCAGACGACCTGCAATCTGCCATCTTCAGGCCCTGGAGTGGTAACTTCACAGAATGGGCTGCTAGGAAAGTGCTAGCTTCCTCTTTGCTGCTGCCGTAGTGCGGGGACTAGAAAATAAAGATGTCTCAGCTCCCCCAGTACAACCCTCCAGCAGCACCTCGGCCTACAAAGCTGCTCGCTAGTGGCTAGAGTCACTAGTGTGAGTCAGTGCTGGAGCGAACCAGAGATCTAAGGCAGCCTCAGTGTGTTCCCTTTTGTTTGAGGTCTTGCTCTCCTACCATTTCCCCGATGGCCTAAAATGCATTTTCTCATTTTATATCTAATTTCCTCTCTCTTAGTGTCATAAGCCTTGGGGACCTACACTAAAAACTCATTGACGTTGGAGTATATATTTTTTAGAAACAGCGGTTGGAGATAATGCAAGGTACTTGTTTAGCTGTTAAGCCAGGATGGGGAACACAAATCACTTCTTTCATCAAATTCAGCTTCCCAGGCGACGACTTCCCACAGCTGACCAGAGACACCATCAGCAGAGGTACGGTCAGCTTGGTGGGCTGTTCCTGAAAGCGGGGAAAGACAAGAAGAAGGGAGAAAAATGGTTCATTCACACTGAGATGCTTGTGGGTCCTTGCGGTGGAACACAGCAGGCACTGACCTGGCGGCGCTTCAGGAGAGCGATACTGAAGTACAGAGGATTGTTGCTCAGTGTGGCACTGGTTTTGGCAACCGCCAGTGACACGGCCCCAATGGCCATGCTGCCACAGAGGACGGGTTCAGCGGGCTCTGGAGGTAAAATAGGCTTCCCTATGAAAGAATCCTTCATACCTGAAGGGAAAAATATTGATAACAGATTCCTTTCTAGGAAGTTTGACTCTAAGAAAACTGTATTTTTTAATACTTTACTCACAGATACAAAGGCCCAGCATAAAGGTTGAACACTGAGGTTGGGAAGAATATGTTTTCCGCCTTGACCTTCAACAGGTGTTCTGTTTGATTTCACTTACCACTCCCCAGTGCTCCAATAATCCTTAGACATGGGTTTTGCCTCTCTAAGAAATTGTTAGGACACTCAGCATTAAGTTCTGCAATCATATGGGCAGGTACTGTTATCCTACATTCATATAGAGCTAAACTAGGGCTTAGAGACGTTAAAAGATTTGCCCAGTATCTATCAGAAAGTGAATAAAGAGAGGATTTGGACAGTCTTTGGATTCCAAATCTTTCATTTTTCTCTCTTCCACCAGCATTCTTACATATCCAACTTGATGCTGAACAGCTCTTTGTGGACACATCTGACTAGTTATCTTTCTTGCCAGCCCCCAGCCAATGCCTTTTTTCTTTCAGACATGCCTTCCACATCCAACCATCCACTCAGAATCCTTTCTCCTCTTTCACTCGCCTATGTTCTCAGCCACCCGGTCTGATCAGGTACCAGAGAGCCCATCTTCCATCGCCAGTGTCCCTCTTCTCCTCCTCTTCCCCACAGCTGTTGGCCTGAGCCAAGTAGGTAGGATGAGTGGGGTAAGGTATAAGCACCTAGCACATACTAAGTGTTTAGCAAATTACTGTCCCCTCTGTCATCTTCCCTTCTCTTGTGTTCCAAGTTGTATCAGTCAAAAGCAACACCCAAATGAACACCCATTGGTGGTCTCTACACGAAACTCAGTAGTGGCTGTCTTTACCCTCTCAAGAGACTGGTCTAACAATTCTTTTGTCTCAGGCAATTCTCCTCCCCAGCCCAGGTCTCAGCATCGAAATCTGTGAAATAAGAGACTGTCTTCACAGTCTCCTTGGTCCCTTTCGGGTTCTGGTGCTTTCTTGCTCAATGGAACCCACATTTAGTAGGTATTTAGTTGGCACCTGGCATCATGCTAGGCACTGGCAGTGCTAAATTGAACAAGGCATGCTTCATGCCGTCAAGGAGCATGTTCTAGTTTGACAGACATACAAAACACTGTTACAACACTAGCAGCAGCTCCAGAATTGACGCGCTAGAGAGACTGAGGTTAGCAATCTGTTGGAAGGCATGGAGCAAAGGGCCATGATAGATAACTTCGATTATTTGCTTTAAAATAGCCAAATTTTCCAAATGATTTTTTATTAATATGTTACATAGGACTGAGAAAATGCTGGTTATCTTTAAAATATAGAGTGGCTTCTTCATGAACTAGTGGAAATTTTGAGGGACGGTTAAAGGTCCCCCAGGTCATCCTCCCCTTCCCCCTTCCCTGTCTCTGGCATTGCCACCATTGAGTGCGCTCTGTTTATTAAGTGCTCACTTCTGAGTAAGAAATATTTGTATCTTACAAAAACAATGGAGGGTAGGCCCTGACTGGTGGGACTTTGTGGGTTGGGCATCATCCTGCAAACCAAAAGGTGGCCGGTTCAATTTCTGGTCAGGGTACATGCCTGGGTTGTGGGCCAGGTCCCTGGTTAGAGGCATGTAAGAGGCAACTGATTGATGTTTCTTTCCCATACTGATGTTTCTCGCCCTCTCTTTCTCCCTCCCTTCCTCTCTCTCCAAAAATAAATAAACAGAATCTTTAAAGGAAATGGAGGATGGGATGGGGCAAAACCCTGACAGCCCAACAGAGAAGCTTGAGGCCAGGAAGTGGCGTGGAGGGTGGCTAGCACCTGGTGGAGGCCCACCTAGGTCTACTGCAGAGAGGTTCTGACCCAACAAAGCAGTCCAAGCTTCAGCCTTCTTTTCTCACACGTTTGCTACTGAAGGTTTTACAAGATGACAAGCACCAACCTTGCTTTTGTCCCTTTTTCTTTGCTGGAGGTGGAGGAGGTGGTGCCAGTATTAAAGGCGAGAGTGTGGGCTCTGCCGAGTCCTCCAGGCTCTTTTCCAATTCTTTTCTCTCCTTATCTTCTTGTACTTTATTTTCAAAGAATGTCCTTAATGGCAAGAAAATATGGCTGTGCCGTGGCATGTTTAGGAATATCACTTGTAATTTTGGTCTTGTTTTAGACAATGAAATATATAGTGCTATGTGCAAGATCTCTTTTTTTTTTTCTTTTTTGGAGGGTGGGGCTTAAAATGAATAGTTAAAAAAAATTTGGGAAATCTCACTTTGGTACATCTACATAAAATTTCGGCCACTCAGAATCAAAAGAGGATAAAAGGTTCCATAGGCCAAAGTAACAAAAACCACAACAAAAAGAAAACCAAGCCAACAAAGACATGGGAACGCAATCTGCCTTAGACTTAGCAATAACCCAGACGTGGGGGAGACAGCGACATTGAAGTAATGAGAGACACGGATTTTAAATAAGAATCCTACACTTAGCTGAACTGTCCACCATGGGAGCAAAGCGCTGACATTTACATACACATGTAAGAACTGAAAAACTTTGCATTCCTTTCTCATCCTTACTTTTAAAGAATGTAATCCAGCAAGATAAGAAGGAGGAAGAGACGGGGTCCAGGTAATGGGAGAACAAGAAAGGAGTGTCTTATGGCATCTCTGCACTGGGCCTAGAGAAGGCCAGTCCGGAGGGGAGGTTTGGGAAGGGGAAGCTCCAGAGAAAAAGGAATGTATAGAATAGAAAGTATGACAGAGATCTTGGAAGGAAGGGGGGCTAAGGATATGATAATAGCAGAAAAGATACACACACACACAAAGGAATAAGTGCAATAGCATTCAGAAGCTAAAACTACACAAAAAAGGATTTTACAAAGGTCATGTCCAACTCTGAAGCAAACTAAAATATGATGTCATGCACAGTTAAGCCAATGATGAAGCTTAGAGAATGAGAATCCAGTTGACCTTCATTTGGCCAAGAGGGTTGTGGCCCTGGACCTGCACAAAAGGCAAAGGAATGCTAACCTCTCCTTGGCTGGCCACTGAACAACACTCACAAAGCCCCAGCAAACAGGTCCTTGGTTCACATTTTAGACTCAACCTCTGGGCAAGACATGGGAGACCTGGTTGTGTCTGGAGGACAGAAAGTAAGCATCGTGCATTCACTGTGATGGTATAAAAGGCCACAGGACACTCAACCCGGGGCCCATGAGGAGGTGGGGAGAGGGAGGGAACGTCATCTCCATTCTTAATTCTATTCCCAAGAAACTTTTTACTGAATTTAAAGAAAGCTCTATGCATGAAAAGAGGTTGAAAGTCCTTATATAGCCTTATACAGAAACATTTTGATGATGGTTTTCAGAAGAAAAACAACACTTCATGCTAAATTTTGCTGCTTTAGCAAATGCTTCTTAACCGACTAACGGACTGTATCCACAGATTTGCCAGACCTGTTTTATTGGCAGGTGAAATGGAAAGAGAACAGATGGCGATTTATACTGGACACTTAAACATTTCAAAGTGGAAGACTTACCTGAGCACCTGGTCCACCTCAGCCTGGCTGGAGGGCGCAAGGCCCTGCAGCTCCTGGGTGATGGTCTCGTTGACCCACTGCACGGCCGTGCAGACGGCATCCAGCCTTTCTGCTTCCTCTGCCTCAACCAGCTCCGGGAACGTGTTCTCGCGCACCTCAAAGTGAGTTGCCATCACCACAGAACATATGCTCTGAAAATCACATGAATGTGTTCTACATTTCCCTTTACCTCTCGCAGAAAGTGGGAAATCAAACATATCCAGCTTTTAATGTGCATGATATTTTATCACCAATTTCAAAGGGAAAATGAGAATATATAATTTTCCTTGAGGTATTTTTATAGCTATTGAAACACTGTGAAATCCAACTTCAAGGAACATTTAAAATTATTACCTTGTTAAAATCCCATTAGAAAAACCTTAGATTGAAGTTCATTTTTATCACTCTCTCAAATAAATAGCTAAAAGGATATACACTCACCATTATTTTCCTCCTAGAGACTGTAGCAAGATTATTCCTAACAACAAATGTGTAGCAATCAAGATGAATTATTAAAATTATGAAAGTGTATTTTTCTTTATGTAATTCAGTCTATATATCTAAAAACTTATGTGAGTATAGATATAAATATATCAATCTATAAACCTATATAGATTTATGGAACCCATCACATCAATAATGTCAGAGTTTTAAAACTGTTTTGGCCCCATTTCCTTTTTCCTTCTTGGATTATCTCCAAGTAAGCATGTCATGTCTGTACCATATTACACTCAAACATCATAAAGCCATCATGCTTTATGTATATGTCTACCTACAAATTGTACATGTGTGTCAATTTCATAAACACTGAATTTCAAAACATTCATTTTCCACAATGACAATAAATGCAGTGGGGCGAGGACAGAGTGAAGAACACCTTTACACTGCCTCGTACCTTGGGAAAATTTTGAATGGTGCAGAATATTTCCACTTGTAGGGTGGGAAGGCCCAGTCCGTCCAGCACATTCTTCCCCACCACTTTGCATATGGTGGGAGGCTTCGCAAGTTTAGAAAAGCAGTTTGCCTTCAACACAGAAAAACAAAAAGAATCACAATGAGATACCACTTCCCACCGGTGAGAATGGCCATCCTAAACAAATCAACAAACAAGTGTTGGAGAGGATGCGGAGAAAAGGGAACCCTAGTGCACTGTTGGTGGGATTGCAGACTGGTGCAGCCACTGTGGAAAACAGTATGGAATTTCCTCAGAAAACTAAAAATGGAACTGCCTTTTGACCCAGCAATTCCACTGCAGGGATTATACCTTAAGAGCCCTGAAACACCAGTCCAAAAGAACCTATGCACCCCAATGTTCATAGCAGCACAATTTACAATAGCCAAGTGCTGGAAGCAACCTAAGTGCCCATCAGTCAATGAGTGGATCAAAAAACTGTGGTACATTTACACAATGGAATTCTACACAGCAGAGAGGAAGAAGGAGATCCTACCCTTTGCAACAGCATGGATGGAACTAGAGAGCATGATGCTAAGTGAAATAAACCAGGCAGTGAGGGAGAAATACCACATGATCTCACCTTTAACTGGAACATAATCAACAAAAGGAAAAAGCAAGCAAAATATAACCAGAGACATTGAAATTAAGAACAATCTGACAGTAACCAGAGGGGAAGTGGGAGGGAACAGTGCGGAGAAGGGTTTCCAGGAAACACTATAAAGGACACATGGACATAACCAAGGGGGAGGTTGGGAGCAGGGAGGGAGGTGGGATTAGCTGGGGTGGGGGTAGAGTGGTGGGGAGTAAATGCAGACAACTGTAATTGAACAACAAGAAAATAATTTTTTTAAAAAAGAATACTACAACCAGTTCTTCTTTAAAGGTCATTCACATTTATTCTACTTTCTACTAACCTTCTCCCCGACTGTCCTCCTCATGCCAAGATTGGTCCAGCAGCTCTGTGGGAACTGCCCTGCCCTTGTGCACTGAGATTTGCTTGTAGTGTGATGCTGAGTCTCTGGTACGTGGGGTGATTTGTCTTTTAAACTCACAGCAGAAACTCACATGCATTTCTTAATCTTAAGGCCCTATGTCACTCTTTCTCTGGCCCTAACCCTACCCTTCTGTGCAAAATACCGAATCAACTGGTCTCTGGAACACTGATGCATTCAAACTTAGGAAACCTTAAGTGGGCCCGTTTTTATTCCTCCCAGCAGGGCATCTGATATTTTGATGGTGAAGAGTTATGCAGAGGCTGTAGTGCACTGATCATCAGTTCATGCCTAGAATTATGTGTTATAAGAGGATTGTTGCAACCTCAGTCATAGCAGTGTCACTGATGTGGAAAAGCAGAAGCCATTTGGAAGTGATCCAAGAAAGAGAATGAAGCCGAGGTAGAAAGCCCAGTCAGGGAGCCTGAACAAAAAGATGTAAGATGGCGTTTCTACTCAGGAACTAAGAGAGAAGGAAGAAAAAGTGAAGGCCCACCCTCTTCCTCCTCTCTATCACCAGATGGTATTGGGCCCTTTAATAAGCAAACCAGGCTCATGACTCTGCAATCTGGGCTGGGCTTAACTGGGCAAATAATTCTTTGACTGGGGTCTCCTATGCAGATTCAGTCATCTGGAGGCTTGATGGGGTCCAGAGTACCCAGGATGGTTTCACTCAATGTCTCAGCCAGGATGGCTGGAACAACAGGATATCCTGGGGGCCCCACAACGGCGATGGTCTCTCTCTACATGACCTCTCTCCCTCCATCAGGGGAACCGGATATCGTCGCACACAGCAGCATGATGGCTGGATTCTAAGGAGTGTTCCAAGACTACAAGCCTCAATATGCCAGCACTTAACCAAGCCTCTGCATCATACTTGCCAATGTGCTGTTGATAAAAGCAAGTCACAAGGCCACGTTCCAAATCAATGTAGAAGGGACTTACATAAGTCCATTCACCCTGGTGGTATGGTTCATTGGGGACCATCACTATAACACTCTATGACAGCTACTGAGTGGCAGAGCTAAGCATCAAACCCAGATCTGCCCGATTCCCAGTCCCAAACTCTTTCACTTGTGAGTTTGATAATGAAGGAATAAAGAGTATTGCTATTGGCCACAGGATCTGAATCCTCTAATATGTAAGAGAAGAACAGAAGAAATGGCACTTGAGCTGAACACTGGCGGAGGTGCATTATTTCAGCATGGGGACAATGGGGACAGTGCAGTGCAGATACTTCCGGTAGAGGGACTAGGATAAGCAAAGGGGAGGGAGGTGGGAAACCTCAGGCTGTAGGGGAAAGTGGGCCTGTATGGAGGAGCAGTGGAGGGAGTGGGGGTGTTACCCAAGGTAGAGGGGAGCGGCTATGAATCACACACAGGAAGGTGTTCAATCTCACTCAGAATGCAATAGGGAGCCATAAGAGGTTTCTAAGCAAAAGAAAGATGGTCAGATTTAGGATTTGGAACACTGCTCTGGCAGCACTATGCGGAATGGACTCAACAGGGGGATGAGGCTAGGTGAGAATAAGGGAGGCCCAAACTAGGGCAGTTATAAGAAATGAAAAGGAGCTTGCATTTTTGCCAACCCAAATTCCTATACACCCTTCAAAGTCCAAGCCAAAACTTTTCCAGATGCTACAGCCTACAGGGATCTTTCCCATCCCTGAATCCTTTAGTAAGCATAAGTGATCTGTCCCCCGGGCTAGCACACAACTGTATATCACCTTATCTATTATTCCTTTTTAAATATAAATAAATATAAATATAAATATAAATATAAATATAAATATAAATATAAATATAAATATAAATATAAATATAAATATAAATATAAATATAAATATAAATATAAATATATATATATATATATATATATATATATATATATATATATATATATATATATATATATATATATATATATATATATATATATATATCAGTGGCTTTGGTCCCTAACCAAAATATAAACTCTCAAAGGGCTTTACAAACCCAAGTCCTGGCTGCCTGATACACTGCGAAGAGCATTGCACTAGGGAACCAGAGTCCAAGTTTTCAGTCTCAGCTTTTGCTCTAAGTAGCTATGAGATAAGGGCTTAGTGTCTTTGTAAAATGAGGTTAGACTGGTTGACTTTCGAGACTGCCTCTCCCAGAAAACAGTGGAGAGTGAGCTTGCATTCACTCTTCATTCCACGAATAGTTCTGAAGTGTCCACTATGTATCATGTACTCTGCTAGGTACCAGGGACCTGTTTTGATTTCTCTCTCTTGTTCACTGTGCCCCTTGGGAAAATCATTTAAGTTCACTGGGCCAGTTTCTTATTTGTAAAAGGGGAATCATAATTTTTACTTCACGGGGGTCCTAAGGATTGAGTGAAATAACATAAAGCACACAGCACAAGGAGTTCGGTAAGCATCTCCCTCCATCCCATCCCCAGGGAAAAATAAACATTCATGAAGCATCCTCCACAAGATGTGCTTTTGAACCCTGTAAACACATCGGGCTTCTTCGCAGCATTTACATACTGTGCTTGGTGTTGTCATGTTGCCTCACTGTAGTGCGATTTCCTACCAGTGCCAACCACATTGCCTTCCAGAAGGTAGGTGTTGGCTAGTACCTATGGAACTGGAAGTGAGAAAATGCTTGCCTTTGTTTCAACTGCTCATTGCTTAAGGCTAAGGTCGGTGCCAGAAATCGCACTGGGCACAGAAACAAGGAAGGTAATATGAAAAGGAGCCAGCTCTCCATGGGAGCTCACAATGCATACAGAGAAAATGCTACAGGAACTAGGAACGCAGAAAGATGATTAGCCCAGGGCGCAGCGGTCAGGACTGGATCTGAACTGCACGAGCTGGTCAGGTGAGGCCAGGCATCCAGGCAGGGGCCAGGCTTGATTTGAGTGAAACTTGATAGCAATGAGAGCGGGCTGCATATGAGGCCCCGGGGTCGGCCGAGGGCAAGTGTAGCGAATGCCAAGGAGTTCATTCCGTGAACGAATGGGAGGCTGCTTAAGACTGGTAAACTGAGCTAGGCGGTGTTATGATCTGTGTTTAAAAGAATCAGGGCAGCGAGGAAGCCTGTTAGGCCCGAGCCGTCGCCGTAGCTACAAAACTGCCTCGCGCCCACTGTCCCCGAGCTCTTCCCGTCCACGACTTTCTCGAATTTCCTTGCTCCCAGGCGGCTGCTCAGCTTCTCCACTTCTGGATCGTCCCACCGCACCTCCGCGGTCCCAACCCCTGCGGCAGCGGCGCGCGTGCGCGACTCTGCGGCGCAGGCGCGCGGCGTTGCCGCAGCGCAGGGCGGGGGGAGGGGGTCTGGAGGGAAGAGGGTGCTGTCCCAGGTCCCTACCAGGTGCCCGTAGACGTCGGCAGGCTGGAGGTAGAAGGTGGAGTTGAGCAGCTCTTCCAGCCTGCGTGGAACGTCGTTCTCCCGGTAGTACTCCAGAGCCTGCTGCTTCAGCTTCTGCAGCTCCCTAGGGGTCCCGCTGCTGCGGCCGCCGCCTTCTTCCCCCATGGTAGGAGATTTAAGGCTACTGCGGGGGTTAGGCTGGGGGCCTGCGAGCGTCCTTCCCGTCGCTAGGCAACGCAACGACAGTCCGACCCCAGTTCTCGCGAGGCTTTCAACCTCGGAACTCAACCCCTTCGGCGGCGGGAGCCGGGAATGGCTCCTTGGCCCTCCTCCTTCATCCTTCTTGAGGGATTTGTCTCTTCTATTAGTGCCATGGTGGCGTCGTTTTTCACCACCTTTTTCCGATGTTTCCCAAATGGGGAAATAGTTAATGATCTCAGGGAGCGCTTTTTGTAGAAATGTGGGAAGGTTTGCCGGGACTCGAGCCTGGGTTGCCGCGCGCGTTCCCGTGGTCACGGGCCTGCGCCACCCACCCCCTCGTTCCTTGTGGCCCAGAGCTCCTCCAGATGGCGAGGGCGGCCTGTGCAGGTCTGCGCTCCTGGGGAGGGATGTAAGAACTCAGGGTATGCCCGCTAAGCTGGGCAGGTCCCGGGAATTCATTCATTCGGCCGATATTGCACTAGCTTCCCTGAGCTGAGCAGAGTTCTGGCTGGCGTCTGACGCGCCCTCCCCGGGGAGGTTGGTGGGATGAAATCAGTGGAAGGAAAAACTATGGGCCGAAAAGATTTGGGGTGAACCATGCTTATGGTTCAGACAGGCTTGGAGGAGGGCTGTTGCCGGCAAGCCTTGAGAAGGGGAAATGAAAGACTGTCATGGGGGTCCTGTTCCCTCTCCAGAACCGTCAGAGGCTGCCTACATCCTGCCCCTTTAAATCCAAGCTGCCTGCTTGGCGGCACTGCACTGGCCAGGTGTCATAAACAATTCTAGGACTTCTAGTGCGCTCCCTCTGCTCCATCCTCCAGCAGCAGAAACGGGCGAGGTGCACGAGGTGTTCACGTTCTCCTGCCTTTTGTGTTTCTGACCCAGGCCGATGACTTAAACCTCCTACGCCGCACATTGCGCATCTGGAAAACAAGGCTTACCTACCCTGCCCAATTGACTTAGGATAAAAGGAGAAAGGGAGCGAGAAAACACTTTGAAACAAGATAATTGTTTTCAATAGATGCCCATACATGATACTTGATTCTATAAATACTGTAATAAGGACTCAGACATGCACCTCCTTGTGAACTTCCTTGATGTTTTTCTCCAAACCGCTAATGGAATGTCTCACTTTCGGGGGTGTGATAAATCATAGGTGGACGTCCCTCTATGGTAGGAACCAAGTGTGAGTCATCCCCACATCCGCATAGCTCCTGGGGCCCCGCAGGGACGGAGTGTGTGCTCTGCTCAATAGTGTTGAACGCACCTTTGGACAAAATTAGCCCATGTCATTGCTGCAGCTGTTTCCGCCCCACCTTGGTGCCTTTTCTCATATCCCTGGGTGGAGGGCACCCCCTTCTCCGCAAGCCCATCCTCTAATGCCTCGTTGAGTCCCACACTCCATCCAGCTCTCCTCACCCAGCCCTTTCTTCCTTCTGAATCCTTCCCCACTTGCAGCCTGGGCCATGAAGTTCAGCACTCAGGGATTTCTTCACTCATCCGACATTTTAATGGGAGATTGGAAGTACCTTGAACCGGGACAACCCTGTCTCAGAGTCTCCTCTCTCAGTCCCATGGGGACAGAGACTTGGTGTGTGTTGTTCACTTTTGCATCCCCAGCATCAGCACCTTACCTGACTAAATAGAAGCTCAGGAAATATTTGTTGAATGAATGGATTTTACTCATAATAAATACCTAACTCACAATTAAATGTTTTGGAGCTGAATGTGTACTGAGAACACCAGGCTGGCTGGAGCGAGGGGTTTATTTTTAAGAATAATGAGAAATAAGGATGGACAAGTAGTCTGAGGTGAGATTATGAAGGAGCTGGAATACCATTCTGTAAGAGTGCAAAGCCATCTCAAATTTATGAATATAGCATAGGCAAGATGCAAGTGGTATTTTAGGAAGTTGACTGGCAGCAATGGGTAACCTTGATGGGTGTTCAGTTATACAAAAAGCAGAAGACCCAGGCAGAAAATAACACAGATATAAGGGTCCAAACAATCATAGTAGCAATGGGAAGAGAAGGATGAGAGAGAGAACAGGAAGGAAGGACGCAAGTCACTTTGAGTGGGGTTGGGGAACCAAAGGTGACTCCATTGAGGACAGCTTGTAGAATTCTGTTACAGTTGACAAAAATGGGGTAGATGAGAGAGTGGTCTGGTTGGAACAGGGTACTTTTAGTTTTAGACATGTAGGGTGCTGGTATCCCAGAAGAAAGGAAAGACTGAAGCTGAAGCTGTAAGATACCTACAACAAATTTAAAGTTGAGTAAGAATAGATGAATCTTCTGAAAGGAAAAGGGGAAAAGTCCTCTTGAACTGAGGATCTAAATTTTGGGGAAAGAATATATTTAGGACGTAGGCAGAGGGTAAGGAGCTATCATAGAAGACAAACAAAAAGGGCTTGAGGGAGAAAGAAGAAACTCCATGGATTCTAGGGCGGAGAGTTTTGGGAGTATGTCCCATGTGTGTGTACGTACATACATGTGCACAGGTTACAGTCTGAAAGGCTGTCGTGAGCATGTTTAATTGTGTCATCCTCGGTGACAGGATCATAGGGAACTTTTATTTTTTTCTTTTAATATGTTGGTAGTATCAGAGTTACCTAAAATATATGCATTATTTGTGTAATTTTGAAGAATTACATTAAAAATATTTGAGGGAACGATGTTAAACGTTACAGGAGAATTGAAGACTGAATAGATTAGGGGCTCAGTTCTTCCCGTGAAGAATGGTCTTGCAGACCATTCTATCTTCTCAAATAAAAATAAAACTCCGTGTAGGCTAAATAATGAATGAATAAACTTGTCAGTCCTGTTTATTTCTGTCATTCACTCAATCAACAAACATTAATTGAATGCTGACCACGTGCCAGGCACAGTTTTAGACAAGGGAAAGAACTGTGAGTAAAATAGATAACATTTCTTCTTGTCATGGCACTTAAGTTCTTTTTTATTTTTTAATTGCATTGCTTATTCATCAGAAACTACATTTTTTTTAAAATAAAGATTTTATTTATTTATTTTTAGAGAAGAAGGAGGGGAGAAAGAGAGGGAGAGGAACATCAGTGTGTGGTTGCCTCTCACGTGCCCCCTACTGGGGACCTAGCCTGCAGCCCAGGTGTGTGCCCTGACTGGGAATGGAACAGACAGTGCACTTAAGTTCTAATTGTACTCCAGTAGCACTCACGTCCCAGTGAACAATTGAGACAATAAACTGAAATAATAGGGGTGGAAGCATTTTAAGAAGTTGGTACGCTAGGGGTTTGAGAGTCTGTTAGTGTTGACAGATTCATGAATATCCCAATTTTCTTATTTTCTGTAGATAGAAGTTCTGTGGTTTTAGCTGTAAAATACATTCATGCATAGGCATATTTTACACCTACTTAACACATTCCTTATTTAGTACCTTCATATTGAGACTAAATGCCCAAGGGCACTTACTGAGCCTCAGAGCTTGAAAGGGGTGGAGTGCCGCCAACCCTAAGGTATAAACTGAGGAGGTGAGGGAAAGGAAGAGAAGGAAAGAGAAAGGAAAGGTTCAGGATATATAGAAAACTCTGGAACATTCCAGGGAGAGAGGGTAGGACTATACTCTCCTCTTTTAGAAAGAGGAGGGTTATTAGAGACAGGACATAGCCATGACTGTTAACTTCTCTTTGGAGGGGACGTATGATGCGGGACAAAGACCATTTGGGAATTAGAACACCTAGACTGGAGTCCCAGATGTCCCCAAGATTGTCTATGACCTATTCAATGAAACAAGCGGGCTGTGCTGGATGAGTGCTTCCCAATCTTTTTGACGAAGACTCCTTTTTAATGACAAAAAACCGAGGACTCCCCTCCCGGTGTAATAGTGGCTGTGTATAGTGACTATGCATTCAGTAGTATGTCTAGAGGCATTTGTCTTTCATTCATGGAAACTTTGTACATGTGACAAAAATGACATTTACAGGCAAGCCGCTCTTCAGTGTTGGAAATGTGTCTGGTGTGCATTTGAAGTTGTGGGACCCTTGCCCATACTCCACAGGCTTCTTGGGAATCTTGAGAGCCAACGAATTGGGTCTCTCCAGCTGAAGATGATCTCTTCGACTTCATAGCTTTGATCCAAAGGAAAATATCAGGGCATGTTAGTGTATTCCTATCTGCTAATGGAAGACCCCTCATAGAGGAAATTAACCATTATTCTGTCTGCATTTCAAATAGAATTTCTAAGCTGTGTCAGACATTTCCTAAATGAGTGAGGATAAAGAAAAGCTTGTTTGTTCATTTCTCCTTAATCCTCTGACACCTTTACATAAATTGGAACTTGTTTGGCATGACTTTAATGCTCAGAAGTGATTATTTAGATGTTATTTTGGGGTTGCTATCAAGTGCTTGTTAATTCTCCTTTCCTGCATTTGCCATCTGGGCTGAATATTATTTTTCGTAGGGAACTAATGAACATGATTGCAGGTGTCTTTCATCATGGAGTCATAGAAACTGGAGACAGAATAGATGGAACCGTTGTCTTTCCCTCATCTAGAGAAGAGGCGTAATAATGTTACCCTTACCCACCCAGTTGTCAGGAATGAGAAATATGATTGCCAAGCTAATTGCAATATAACTAGCTGCAAATTAAATGCTAAGTAATAGAAGTAGGAATTATTTGACTAATAAAAATGTGGGTTTTTTTTGTAATTTTAGTTTTTCGTTCCTAATGCCTCCTGGCAGCAGTCATTACCACTGTAGTGGTAATAACAACAAAAACCATATCAGCAACTACCATGGATGGAGCACTTTTATGTGCCTGGGGCTTTCTTTACATCATCCCATTGAATCTGCAAAACAACCACAAAAGGCTAGAGATTGGCCCAAGGTCACACAGTTAATAAGTAGTGGAGATGGAATTTGAACTTGGGTCTGACTGACTCCAATGCCCACGCAGTTCCCGTTGTGCTCCACTGCTTGTCAGACCCAGAGCTCTGAGTTAGATTCTACTGTCTCATGCCAGCTATTGCTGGACCCTTGCCTGTTCTCTGCCAGTTGAGTTGCTCACATTGAGGGCTTGGAGCAAGGAGCCTGGATAAGTGGTATTGTCCATGTGATCACTCATTCTCACTCTGGGCTGCAACATTAGGATCTCCTGGGGCTCCTACTAGATTCGTCTAGAACCTAGACACTGTTAGAATTTAAACATCATGAAGAGAAGGATTATCTGTTTTATGCACTGCTACAGTATTGGAAAATGGTGATGACTGGCCCCTACCTTAGACCTATTCAGTCGGAATCTCCAGGGGTGGGACCCATGCATAAGTATTTTTTGATATGTGATATTAATGTTCAGCCAAGGTTGAAATCATACTTTAAAAGATTTCTTCATGGATCATGTCAGAAACGGAATGGCTGAGGCTTCACCCAGGAATGGTTTGATAATGGATGCCGCCAAGATGGTCTGCAAGTAGTGGGTCTTGAAATCAGACCCCATGGGTTCAAGTCCTAGTTCTTTCAGAGCCCAGCTGTGTGACCTTGTACAAGTTCCTAAATCTCTCTGAGCCCATTTCCCCATTGCTAGTATTTTCAATTTCATAGGATTGCTATGAGATTAAATTTAAAGATCCTCGTGAACTTCTTCCCACTGTGTCCAACTCACAGTAAATAATGTCATTATTACCAAGAAATTGAGAAAAAGTATCACTTTTTAGCAGATTTGCAGTATTTGTCTGAAATCCTTTATTTAGCTTTGTACAGAAATTTGGATGGAGTTGTATTAAACGATAAGGGGGGCTTCTCCTTCTCTTTTAAAACAGTATTTGTGACCTTTTGGGGTAGTCAAACCTTCTGTTGATCTTTCACTTTTATTTTAGCCCTTACCATTTGTGCAAATTACCAAGTTGATGGGGTTTTTCTTTCTCGCTTACCACATGAACTGTGCAGCCAGGGCCATGGTGCCAGAGTGAGTGCTCAAAGCTGGCCTTCCTGTCAAGGCTGTTTTAGATTTAGCCTCCCGGTCATTTGTTCAAAAGGCTTTGACACTGAAGACGAGAAGATACTGTCGGAGATGCTGCTGCTGGCAGTTTAATTGGTATTTTTCAGGGTATGGACACCGAGTTTCTGTACAGGCTGAATGAAACCAGAAGTAGGGTGGTTATCCAGCGAGTTCAGATGGGAAAGAGAAAAGGAAAAAAAATCAGGCAAAAGAAATCCTTTAAGCAAGCTATTTTGCCATTTTTAAGTAGATAATTTTTTAACTTTCGAGAAGTAGATACAACTGAAGAGTATTTCTGTGACTTAATTTTGGGGCTAATAAAAGCAAATACGTCTAAAATATCCCATAAAACCAGGTTTTCTAATTTGTACATCTTTTCTTAATATAAAAGTAGCAAAATAAGAAGTCATTGAGTTTGTTGTGAATGAAGAAACTGTTAGCTGCATTTTCCACATAGGGGGCAGCAAAAAAGGAAGAGAGGAAGAATCGCAGTTAAATGGACCACTTAGATGTTTTAGTAAGTTATGGTTACAAATGTTTTCCCTCTTCCGGGGCAAATATTGATCTGAGAGTTGTGTGCCCACCTATTTTGTTGTTACACTTCAGTGAGAGCTAATAAATTGTTTCACTTTTGTAATAAAACTTAAGACCCTGATTGAAGGGGATTTCAGCTTCCCTGAAAATGTACTCTAAATTAATCTACTTACAAGGAATTACCTGTCTCTTATTAGCAAAATGGAAAGACTGTCTCTGCCTTTATAACTGATGATTTCTGTAGGCCTGGCCATGAATCTCATGCTAACGTTAACCTTCAAAAGGGTAACTTTCAAAAATTTATTTGTGAGTTTTAACAATCAGTCACAAATTTAAGTCTTGACTCTTTACATCTGTTATTGGCCAGGCGTAGGATTGTATTTTGTTGTTGTTATTGCTTTTCTCTTTTTCTTCCTTGATTTGCCAATTTTTGTTGGTCCTGTTTAAGAAGTTGGAGGACTTTCATTATTTGAATATTTTTTTAAAATGCTAGTTGCAGACATGGATGAGAATTATTTCCTGAAGAATTGTGATTTTAGGGGAGTAAATTCTCGGGATTTTTTAGTGAATAAAATAATTTTAGACCAATTTCTCAATATCGATTTGATTTTGCTGCATCTTTTCATATGTGACAATCATATAAAGTTATCATTGGATCCCTATGTACTTTCAGATTATTTAAGGTGTCTCTTGTGGATGAATCTCTCTCCAATCTAATGTGTTAGAGTAAGTTTCTGTACAATTTTTAGAAAAATACACAGAATTGGATGTTAACAAGAGATAATGAATCCTGTTTTTAATTAAATAATGTAGTACAATTATTATATTTTGTGATTGTGCATTCAACACCTTAGGTGGAATTACAGAAATAAAAGTAGTACTGATCAGAAACAGTTTCTCAGAAAAATAAATAATGTTTCCACTAATACTTAAATGAGAGACTTCATAAGGATGGAAGGCTAAAATGTTATTTCTGAAATGGAAATAATTTTAATATGTTATTAAAGATGCCTGTCTTCGGCTTGGGCTATGCTTAGCAAACTGTGTTTTCAGTGCTACGGCCTGGGGATAGGAAGGAAGAGGAAGGTGCAGGAGACTCTAACACAGGAGCACTCAGACAGACAGAGTTAACGTATAGGGGTGGGCAAAAGTGGGTTTATAGTTGTGAATACGTGAAAGAGTGTCCTTGTATTATTATCTGTTAATTATTGTATTTTTTATACGATCAACTGTAAACCTACTTTTCACACCCCTTTATGTACGAGGGTGATTTTGTGCGACGGCCCTTTCACTTGAAAGGAATAATTGAGGCCACAGTGAAGTTTGCAGTGGAAGTGCCTGGACGCTTGCCACGAGCTCCGTTTCTTTTTGTGTGTGTGGCAACCGGGCCGAAGGAAGCCCTGTGAGCAGTCCAGGGTCCTCTCCCTCCCGCTGCCCCGGCCGGAATTTGCACAACTCCCTGATGGAGCTTTTCTTGTTCAACAGCTGCTGTTAGACTGTCGTAAAAATCTGAATCGACTTATGAACAACTGAGTGATTTAAAAATATCCCTGAGCGATTCTAGGTAACCATCTTTCTCGAAGTTCAGGCCAAATACTTGCACCGTTAATCTTACAATCTCTATGGGGATTGGAAAATAGAGAAGATGGTGAACCAGACTCACAGGGCAGGACGTTTCATAGAGAAGAGATGTCTCAGTGAACCTTAGATATCCGTACTTTCTAAAGAATTTTTCTGCCTCTAACATTTTAAATGAAGAGTTCCTGTTTGAGAGACCTGGTACCAAATTTCCTTTTGATGTAAAATCATTCCATGCTAACACTTGCTGGAATTTTTATTAACTCGTAGCCCTGACCTGAACTTTGGTCCCTAGTCATGGATGTGTTCTTTTCTTCATAAGCAGGCTGACCGAACGTAAGGGAACAATAAAGTTCCTGTGCTGATGCTAAGAATACAAAATCCAAGACTGTCTTTTGTTGGGTAAGGATCAAAGACTATGTTCTGTGCAGCAAGAACAAAAACCTAACTTTTATTAATATATGGTATTTGAAATAACTAAAATGTATATTTATCAATTTATAAGCTTTAGAATGAATAGTGTCCTATATATCATCATTTATTGCCTTTCCGAAAATACAGCCATTTTGAATTCTAACTAAGAGCATTGCAAGAAAAATATTATCTGTTTAATTAAAAATTTTTCTGTATATTTCTCCTAAACCTATTATTGGAAAATTAGTTGTCTTTTTTTTTTTTTTTGGAGACAATTATAAATCTGCAAAAGCAGGTAATGCAAGCAAAAAAAATTCAAAATTATAAAATCTCTTTGAATTTATATTTGCAACACACTTTATCTCCAAGTACTATTTGTCATATGAGGAAAAAGGAGTCACCATGCGTGCTCACTTTTTTAAAACTAAAAAGAACCACTTTTACCTTCCCCTGTGTGTGTTGTCTGGTTGGGCTCTAACTCACTAGGGGCATGCCTTGAACTTCTCACACTTTTTTTCAAGCTTTAAAGCTAAGAGAAAAGCACTCTCCTGCTTGGCACAGGACGAGCCCCTGGATAGTGGCTCAGAGAGAACGTCGCACACACTCCTGTGCCCTCCGGGGTTGAGGCTCCCGTGTCACCTCAGTATCAGGCAGATGACTACTGTGTTTGTGACTTGCCTCGCTCTCTCAATTTAGGCTTTAGGACCGTACACCTCATGTCATCCTTTCTCTTCTATTTTTGACAAAACACGTAGGTAAGTTTTCAGAGTTTTTTTGTTTTGTTTTGTTTTGTTTTTTTATGGCAGGATCAGTCATACGTGTGTAGGTTACAAAGTGCATCTCTTTCAGCCAGATATTTTAAAATAAGCTGTAATTCTGGAAGGATATGATTGGAGGAAAGGGGTCGTGATCCTGTATCAAACAAACCAGAACAGTGTGGAGAAACCCCGTCAGCTATGTAGTGCTTTCTGGCTTTAGAAAAACCGGAAACTTTGCAGCATGTAACTCTAAGACCATTGCAAGAGACAAAAAAAGTAGAACCAGGCTCTTCATGGGGAGGGGAGTGAGGTCTGGGCTTGTATAGCTGCTGCCATGTCTGACTTACTCCTATGAGCTGCGGCTGAAACGCTCATTTAGCACAGTCCTATGCATTCCACGAAGACGTAAAATAGAGGATCCATTTCTTCCCTTCGCCAGTAGTTCTACACTAATTCAGGAGTGGTAAGGCGAAGTTCAAATTCACATCACTTTCAAGCTGGAAAGTAGGGACACCTTATATATGGAACACAGACTTTTCAACAGGCACTGTTATCCATCGGCCTAGTGATAACTTTTTACTTAAATATAAATAATCTTAACATTTCTGTCTGTTAACTGTTAGTGGCTGAGACACGTGTTGGTAACAAGTGTAAACAGTAAATAAAGGGCTCCGATCGAAATATCTGTGACTCACTCCATAAGGAAATTTATAAATCCGATTGTGAAGTGTTAGCTCTTCGCCTTCAGAACAGTCACATTGTAGCACACGCGTAATTCTCTTCTCGTCACTCCGCGCACATTTCGTCAGTTAGCTGTGCAAGGACTTAGGAATGGTGCAGCATTTTAAAATACACTCTTTTATTTTTAAACAGACACTCAGCATCTTGACAAACTCTACTTAGTCTGAAGTTTGAATAAATGTTAACTCAGGGGGGATTTCTGCCTCGTGACGTCAGGTGGTTTAAAATGTGCTACAAAGATCCATGAGGACTAAGATCGTAACGCTCCAGTTTGTTGCCTCTGAACCTGGGAGTTCTATTCAGACCTCTTGCATCGTGTGCAGACACACCACAGAGGAGGGTGCAACAGTGAAACCCGTCCTGTGCCTGCTGTCAGACTGGTGTTCGTTCCACTGACAGTGTGCTTGTTTGGCCTGTTTTCTCTTCTTCAAATGCCCCCCCCTTCCAGAAATATGGTGAATGGCATTAACACCGTGCACTCACGCTCTCACTCGGGGAGTTCATGCAGAGGACAAGTGGCCTGGGCACCAGCAGCAGGCCGGGTAACCCTCCTGAGCCTCCCACTGCAAGCGCCGCCTTCCTGTGCCTTCTTGCTTCTTTACAAGGGGGTTTGGGATTCTAGCTGTGGTAGTTCAGGCTTTCCTATCTTGACTGCAGGAGCTTAACTCAATCCACTTTTACTCTGAATTGACTGCTTATCTAATAGGCAAAACTGTGGCCATATTCACCGCTCACCCATTTGCCATTATAGAAATAATTTTTATAGATAAGGAAATCAATTGCACAGCCAGGCAGAACTTTTGGGGTCATTTAATTCCACACCCTCATTATATAGACCAAAAATAAAGACCTCCTCATATAAGCTATAGAAGAAGCACAGACTTCACCTCTCCTTCTCATTGAGACAAAACACAACACAAAACAAAATAAAAAAACTCCATTCGTTTGTGAAAGGCTGCCAGCGTAATTCCTCATATTCAGGAATCAATTTATTTAATGGGCCTAAATGTAAGGAATTTAAGAAAGTCTCTTTATTATGGGGGTAGGTAAAGGAAAAATGCCTTTTATTACATATAGGTGTAACACCTATAATATTCTTAACTGAATATCCATGTATTTTGGCAATATTACAAGATTTAAAAATCTAAAATCTAAAATTTCTAAATTCCAAGAAAAAAGCTTCTGTATCCACTTACAAGCTTTCTGTATCCATTGTATCACGGCTTTCCACAATGTTTCAGCGTAAAAAGTTCTGCAGCTCTCTTCAGATTTGTCATTTTAAACGGCCTTTTATAGCTGAACGCTCTCTATTCTCTCATTTGTCGAGCAAGCAGGCGGATGTTTTTGCCTTTTGAAAAAGTACAGTGATGAGCACGTCTACTGCTTACTCCATCAGCTGCAGAAAATATTCACGGCTCATTCTGTTGGAAGGTGACTCACCTGAAGCTTAGTTCCCAAATTAGTAACCTGGCAGCATCTCACTTAGCAAGTGGTGCTTCCCTCCAATTAAACTGAAAAAGTCGCTCTCTTATTCAGACACAGACTCAGGCTTTCACCTGTCGGAGGAAAATGAAACCATCACTAACAGCTGTTTATTTTGCTGGCGGGTTCATGCCGACAACAAAGTGATTTTTTTCCCCAGGTGAATTACACCCTCACGTTGGTGTGGCAGTGACTAATCAAGTATTTATGAAAACTACTTAAGTGTGTAGTCCCTGTTCCCGCAGCGTGCCACTGCTGCCGCCCAGTGACAGGTCTGAAGAATCAGCAGATCTTACACACTTACAGCGTCATCCCTTTCCTAAACCAAGGCCTCTCTGCCAGCTCCAGGACAAGGATGCTGTCTTCTTTGACGAGAGCAAAGGTACTCCCCTAAATTGCACTTGACCCATGGGGGGCATCCCTCTGAATTCATGGCTTCCCGGGAAAGAGTGGCATGGGTAATTAGGAAAATAATGTCTTTCCCCGCACTAATTTTAGGGTTGAGGGAATTTTTAGTTTGGTTGGTTTTCCACAACCTCACACAAAATCATACTATGCTACAGGAAGGGAAACTCTCTCTTCAAAATGCACCCGTCACACCCAAAACTTGTACCTCTGAACACACAAGGACTGGGGGACATATGCAAAGACTGTTCCCTTGAGCAACCTCGTTCTTGAACTGGGCTAAGAGCTTTTCAATTGCTGTGACATTTTCAGCCAGGGAAGTAGTTGTCGTCACGGGGCGATGTTTTACAGGCAATTACTTTATATGATCAATGGAGCAATTCCCCTTCCAGAAAGGAACGTTCTCTTGAGCAACCTCATTCTTGAACTGGGCTAAGAGCTTTTCCGTTGCTGTGACATTTTCAGCCAGGGAAGTAGTTGTCGTCACGGGGCAATGTTTTACAGGCAATTACTTTATATGATCAATGGAGCAATTCCCCTTCCAGAAAGGAACCAAAGCGATCAAGTTAAATCATTAAAGAGAGAAAGAGAGAGCAGGAGAAAGGATTCATCTCATTAGCAGGTGCTGGTGCTGCAGGCTCCGCGGAGGCGCACAGTGTCCCTGGCCCTTTAAGACAATGGCTGCGCTCCCTCCACCGCCGCCACCCCCTCCCCTGAAGCTGTTGACAGGTCTAAACCTCCCTAGCAGCCCATTGTGGCCGCAGTAGGAGGCACCTGCAGAAAATGTGCCAAAACCAGGCAGGGAGCAAGAGCTTTTCAATAAGCTCCGCAGCTGGAGAGGAGAGGCAACACTAAACAAGCAGGCGTGGACCAAGCATGTGATGGGAAAAGGGGTCAAAGCCAGACACCTCCAATCGGCTTTCTGAGCACCGTGCGCTTCAATTTGCTGACATCTTCTAGCTGGCTTTTCTCTATTTGCTTAATATGCTGAGGTATTTAGCTTAAAAGCACTAAATGCTCCATCATGATGAGCTGCCCTCTCTCTCTTCCCCATTTACTGTTATTAAAGACATTTTCCAGTATATTTTTTTTCTCGCTTTCTGCCCCAAACGAAGATTGTTTTCTTTTCCTTCTCTGTCACGACTAGTTCCAGGCGTCATGTACCACACGCCGCCCGCTTGACTTCACTCATCGTTAATGCAGAGACAAGGAAAACTCCAAATTCAGGATGTGCGCTGCCCCCCCAAAGCACCTGTCCTGAGTACTCCTAGCATGGGTCTGGAAGCCACATTGCTTTTCTACTCAGTAAACCTCGTACACCTACTGTGTGCCCACCAATGTTCTGAGGGCTTCTAGAAATCTGGAGATGGACAAGACATGCTTCCCCTTGTGCTGTGCAGGAGCCAGCAGAGAAGCTCTATAATATAATCGTGGGTTTTAGGAATTTGCTTTGCGCCTGCATGCTTTCCTTTGTAGTATTCACAGTTCTTTTGAGAACAGGCAGGAGTGGCGGGGGCAGCAGGGAGGGACCTGGGATCCTCGACCTGGGATCCTCAGGTGGGGTGGTGGCTTCGTCTAGCGGGCACTGGGGAGCAAGAGGACGGAGTCCCCACTTCAGCTCTCCAAGATAAATGATAGATGAGAACCCGTCATAGCTTCTCAATTTCGGTGGCTCTGAACTGGTCTCCTTACCTTGACACACTCTCCAGTTAACATGAGACTTCTGTTTTTTTCTCGCTTGAGGTAGTTAAGGCATTAATGATCTCATGAAAACATCTGAGACTCAGGGCAAACCACCTTGTCCAGGGCCACACGGTAAGTACTAGGTGGTTAAGTACAAAGGCCTCTCAGGAACCAGCCCCTCAGGGCCGCCCACCTGAACCTTTCTACCTCCTACCCACAGCTGTCAACCACAGGGGCGCATGATTTGAGAGCAGCGTGGAAACAGACAGACAAGGTGACATTTTCACAGTGAAACTCTTTCCCCCCTCCTACAGATGGAGAGTGTTGGCGTGTACGGATTCTGTGGGTGCACAGCAAAGAACAAAATGAAGTGTGACTCAAGGGGGGAAGTGACCTCTGCAGGTAGGAAATGAACTAATTTGTGTATCAAACCAGCGTCTGAGATGGTTACCGCCAGAACATCATGCCTTCACAGAGGGACTGGGTACCTTTAAAACGGGCACACGGAGACTTCAGCCAAGACATTGGCTGCACAGCTGCAAAACATCGGCTTGCTCCGAATGCCAACAAGTGGGTGGAGGCATGAGAGAAAGGGTATTTCAGAGGCACTGGAGTCAGGAAATGAAGTAGTCGCCCATAGATCCAAAGCCTGGAAAGTTGCTGTCCGTGGACGTGGAGGTGACCTGGCATGGCTGCAGCCTGCTGGGCTCGCCCTTATCCGCTGCTCTGCTCTGTTTGGGCCCATACTAAGGCAGGGAGAGGTGGTCTCTCCGCTCCCCTGAGCTTGTTTGTGCCTTAACGTGTCTCTCCTCTCAGGCGACTGGTCCTCTTCTTCCTCCTTCCTCAGCGCCTCCCTCGGATTCTGGAGACAACAAGTGGACTATTCATGTAAAAAGAGAAAGAGTGGGCAGGGAAGGGGGGGGGGAGATGCCACCGACAGACTCCATTGAAAGCCACTGGCTGTTCATTTGCATTCACACTTTTAAAAAAATGTTAACTAATGATGTTAAATGGTTTGCCAAAGGTCCTGTCAGGTCAGTTGTAGAAGTGTCATTTCTGCCTAATTAGGGCTCTTGTGGCTGCCCGGGGCCTCCCAGTGCAACTGGTGACAAGCCGAGAGCTGACAGCTTCAATTGGTGCCAATAGGAAGGTTGGACCAGTCATGTTTTCCAACTCAGCCAGGTGTTTGCTGAATGGGGGAGGGGCCTGGTGAGATCTGAGCGCCTCTAGGATCCTTTTTCTTTTGCTGCTCCCTCCCAAGTCCTTCCCCTTTGCCTGTCTTGTCTTGTGTCAAGGTCAAGAATGGACTTTGCTAAATCAGCGATTTAGGTTACCTCTGGGAGGTCATTAGCAGTCCCCAACCCAGACATTTCAAGTGGTCTCAGCCCCAGATGCTAGATTTTTTTCCCTCCCTAAAAATCAGAGAATAGGGAAAGAAAAGAACATTTTAAGTGAAAAAACAATAGTAGGAAGAAAACAAAACAAAACAAAGAAAGACCCAGAAAATTCTGCGTAGCCACCAAAGTGTTAAACTTCTGAAGGTACTCATAATAAACT
The DNA here is from genome assembly GCA_007922815.1 of Macrotus californicus. NCBI lineage: Eukaryota > Metazoa > Chordata > Mammalia > Chiroptera > Phyllostomidae > Macrotus > Macrotus californicus. The sequence goes on along the minus strand of VMDR010000378.1, from coordinate 122,353 downwards.
TTCTTGAAGAGAAAACAGCTAAAGCATCCTGATGAATGCCTTAAATATTTTAAAGAATAAAAGACAATAATGCAAACAAATCCTATAACATTCGATGGGCATTAGAGTACCTGTCACATAGTAGGGGCTCAATGAGTTATGTATTGTTTGATTGGATTTTTCCAGAGAAAAAAAATCATTGACTGAGAAACAGAGGGTGATTAATGGAAATCCTGCTAATTTTCAGGCTTGCTGTAGGTGTTCATACAACATGCTTTGAATTTCTCAGTTGCCCATAAAACACATGCTACGTTCGAATACCACATGATGGGTTGCTGTGTTAGCTTATTTTTTTATTTTTATTTTTTCTGCTTTTCTATGTTTTTGCGTTTTTAACAACTTAAGCAAAACACCAGTGGCGTTCCGCAGCTCCAGGCCACAGCAACTACCACGCAGAGAGGCGCCCCTACAGTAGTGACAGGACACCTGTGTCCAGAATTCAGATTTGACACACTGGCAGGTCCTGCAGCGGTGAGGGCACGACCTTTGTGCCCGAGCCCAGCACACCAGCACTGGAGCACACATGCGCGTGCGCTCTGAGCGTGTTGCTGGGCCCGTTAGACTGGGAACGACAAGGGTTAATATGTGGGCATCTAGGGGCCATGCTATACTAAAAGGAAAAGGCGGTCTGAAAAAAGCAATGTTTATTTTCTGACCAATCTAAGACCAGACCCAGAGATTCCAGTTCTGTAAAGAAGGAGGGAGATTAAAGTGACGGGTGTCTGAAACTAAGTTCTTTGCTTCATTTTCCTCACCCAGGGACCCTTTTCCTACCTGCCGCCTCTGTTTTCTCTAATATGGGCTGATAGAAATTGGACCAGAGAAATAGACTGCTCATACAGTAGAGGTTATTTGATCAAAGGAATATTGTGAAGATTAAATTTGGAGGCAGCATATAAAAGCACACCTGGGACAATGCCTATCAGGTGCCCAAGAGCGGTGAATCCCCTTCCTGCTGTCCCAAGTCCTTCGTGGTTGGAGAGCACACGCTGTTCTGTGGTACCAAGTTATTTTTTCACTGCCTGGGACATTTACGAACAAGGAGAGTTAACAGAGTCGGCTAATAGGCTGACCCCATGAATAAGGGAACAGAGATGAACCTTACACACATTTTCCTCCAGGGGCCTCCTTTGTCATTTAATTTCCTCAAAAGATGCACTTTGCAATTCTGTCCCCTCCTTTCATGCCTTAGCACATGCTCCTTTTCTTCCTCTTCAGGGACCTTTTTTATTAATACTCACGCTGCTGCTTCCTGACACACATTTCCCTTCCAGTTTTCAGTACTAACCCTACCTTGGCTCTGCCTTCTGCATCTGCCTCTGTCTCTCCATCCGGACCCACAAGCTGCTGTCCCCGTCTGTGTGCCCTGAGGGTGGGTGATTGCTTGCTGGCTCTTAAGAATGCTAAGAAGTGGTTGCCGACTACTCTCCTTCTGGTCAGGAAGATGAGTGTTTAAAAACCGTTCTGGAAGATATTAGTGGTAAAGAAAACCTTTTGCAGCAATGAACCAGCCTTGAAAAAGAAGCCAATCAGTTGTTAAAACTCAGACAAACAAAAACGTTTGGAGACCTGTAAACAGAGGCAAGAACTGTGAATGACAGTAAGTTGTCTTTTTGTGGCATTTATCTGCTCCAATGGCATTCGGTCGGACATCACCTACACGTTTCTGAAAGACACATCTGATTCCGTTTTTCCAGTTTAAGGTTTTCCTGCGGTTCTTTCAGATCTGGCTCTGGCTTCTCTTTGACCTGGTACCCCTACTCGGGTCGTGCTGGTCTGCTGGCAGATCTCTGGACCCGCCAAGATGTTTCATGCTTCAGGGCCTTTGAACGAACTCTTTCTTTAATCCTTGGGATGCTCTCTCTCCCTACAGTTCTCCCGGCAAGCACCTGTTCATTAGCCACCTCCTCCCCAAAGTTCTCCTGACGCCACCAGGTCAGATCGATCTTTCTGTCTTTTGTAACCTGACAGAACCTCACGTTCTTCCCAATGACAATAGTAATGGCCATCATAAAATCTCCTTCCTGTTGAGTGCCTTCTGTGTGCCAGTGAGGGTGACAGTGCTCTCACTTGTCATGTCATCTAACCCTTGCCACCTTGTGAAGGGGGCGCCGTTGTAGACCCCCCTTTACCAATGAGGATTCTGGGGCTCAACTTGCATATTTAAGGTCAAACAGCTTGAGAGCAGTGGAGGGCAACCTGTGAGCCGCCAGCATGGCTCGAGTATGCATATTAACCACTGTCAAGCTCTGCTGCCTTTCAGACATACATATAATAAAATAATAAGAATGATACATCTGCCTGGCCGGGTAGTTCAGTTGGTTAGAGCGGCATCCTGATATGCCAAGGTTGCAGGTTCGATCCCCAGTTAGGGCACATACAAGAATCAACCAATGAGCGCATCAATAAGTAGAACAAAAAATCGATGTTTTTCTTTCCTTTGCTCTCTCTCTCTCTGAAATCAATCAATATGGTTTTAAAAATTAAGAATGATATATCTGAAAACAGGATTGAAAGGGAAATAGAGCAAAGTCAAGGGCAAGGTGAGTTCACAAATGCATACATGAAGTCTTGTGAATATTAGAAGATGAGCCATAGCTGTGTGTGTCAGCCTCCTAGTAGCAGGAGAAAGGTGCATGGTCAACCGCCAGCAGGCAGGAGGAGAGGGTACTGTGGGGGGCAGTCCCAGCTTGGCTTCCACTATCTCTCTGTGGGACTTGGAGAAGACTTGGGGAAATTGGTTGGGCCTTCCAGGAACCTGCTTGCGTGAGGAACCAAGTCACTTCCCAGGAAATGCTCGGATAGTCCAGAACAAAGCTTTATTAGGAGGGGAAGATAATTTTGAGTACTTCATGATGTCCTGTCACTCAGTCTGTCCCTCTCTGGGGGCGTGAGCAAGCAATGACAAAAGCTCCTAGCTCCCACACTTGCCTCCCGACTCTGAGAGCTTGGTGGGAGCTGGGTCAGCTCCCCAGGGTGTTAACTTGGGCAGGAAGTAGCTCCAGGGATGTGACAGCAGCAGCAGCAGCAGCAGCAGCAGCAGCAGCAGAAGGGGTGAGCCTGGTGCTGGCGGTGTTGGTGGCATTTGCACTATGGCAGTACCTGTACCAGTGGGAGGTGGCTCTACACCTTCAACGTGGACACAGCAGCATCCCAGCGGCTGCAGGAGCTAGTCAGCTTTAGCGAGCTTTGGAGGCCGGTGGCTGGAAGTGAGCCGGAGTGGGCTCTGCCCGCAGTGGTGAAGGCCCTATGACTGGCTGTGTGGTGGCTGAAGCCTGGACCACGGGGGCCAGTGGAGAGGCTCATCCCAGTTGATGCTTGAGTCTCCCCTTAGGGAGGATTTCCCCAGGAGCTGGTGGAGTTGGAGCCAAAGTAATGTTCTTTATGTGATTAAAATGGCCCCGTTTTTGTGACATGAGTGACATAAGATTTAGAGTATTTGTAAGGTAGGAACCAACCAACCAGTTAAGAGAAGCTCAGTTTTTTCTAGTGTGGGCACTCATTCACTCATTCATTCATTCAGTTGTTCATTCAACAGACATCAGTGGAATCTTTGCTGAAGTCTGAAGTCAGATGACTAGCATCGGAACCTGGCACTGTCATTTTACAGTCTATGATCTTGAGAGGGTCACATGATTCCTCTAGCCTTCAGTTTCCTGGTCTGTAATATAAAATGTGACTGATACTAGAAATCCATCTCATTGAGTTGTAGGAGAATCAAATGTATGGGAAATGTTTAGCACAGTGTCCGGCACAAATGAAGCATCCAATAAATGTGAGCTGTGATTAAACGTTAGGACGTGCACATAGAGTCACGTGACCCCACACTAATTAAAGTAGTATTCATCCACACAATGAAATGTGACATAGCCAATGTCCACAAGGATACACTGTGTTAACTGCACCTGTCACACTTGGTGGAGAGATTGGATATTTTCATTGATTTTTCCTACCTGCCTTTCAGGATTTTTCCAGAGCACATGAACTGTGGATGAGATTTTAAAATGGATGGGAAAGAAGTCCCATCCAACCACTTCTGTGGTGCTTGCTTCTGTGCCATGATGCCCCTGTGCCCCATGTTCTGGGACAGTTCCAATGGAGGGAGGTGCAAGGGCCCTCAAAGCAGCTTATTGCATCTGTTGGCAGTTCTGATTCTCAGAAAGTTCTTGCTTAGACTGTCAGCTTGCCATTTCTAACAATTATGGTTCACTCATCGATTCAAGCAACCAGTCGTTACTGAGCACCTCCTATATGCCAGGCAGCATGATAAATTCTGGGGAGACAGTGTGAATGGAAGCCAGCGGAGTTCCTTCATGGAGCTAGTAATGTAGTAAGGGCCTCAGACCGTAACCCAATCACTAAGTTAATATGTCATTACCCATGGGAATGCTCTGAGGTCTATGAGAGTGCCCAGCAAAGGGCGAGTGGGTCAGGGAGAGGGTTGCTAGGAGGTGGCAGTTGCGCTGAGACGTGAAGGGAGTGGAGGAGTCACTGGGGGTGTGGGTGGGGGTGAGCGCTCCAGACAGAGGAGCAGAGCCTGCTTCCGGGCCACATAGAGCACCTAACTCCCTTTCCGCGTGCGAGCCCTTAAAATACTGAAGACGCTTCTTCGCCAGAGTCTTCCTGTTTCATTCCCAATCTCCTCCGCTTTTCTTCCCAGGAAGCGATTTGACGGTCTTTTGGCATTCTGAGATCCTGTTCAGGCCTTTATGTCCATGTGTTGTGGGGACCTGCTGTGGCATTAACTTTGTTGGGGACAGTGTGGGAATGCATCTGGGTCCCCCTTCCCTCCGTCCCTGCAGTTACACCTGGTGTTACGTAGCTGAGCAGAGTGGAGGAAAGAACCAGTGACTACATGGGCTTCCCCTGAGGGGTGGGGTTCTCTTGGGGGCAACCTCTGGTCCACCTCCTTGGGCTGAAGCTGAGCCCTCAAGGGGCCAACAGGGACAGCAAGGCTCAGAGGTTCCTGATTGGAATGGAGCTCCTATGCCAGGACAAGGTGTTTGGACTTTATTCTGTAGTTCACAGAGACAAAGAGGACTGATGTGATCAGGCTTGTTCCTGTTTGGAGAAGAAGCTCAGTGGCAGTGTGTAGCAAGGGTAAGACAGGAGGTGGGGAGAGCAGACAAGGGTCAGTCCCATAGCCCAGGTGAGAGGCGAAGAGGACCTGGCAGAGACACTGGAGAGGGGAGGGAGGGGAAGCTGGAGAGGAGAGCGTCACTGTGGAGGTCACGGAGGAGGTCGGGCACCCGAATCAGTGCCTAATTGGGTGTGCTGTGAGATCCAGGATGACTGCCAGAGGTCTGACTGGGTCAACCGATGCTGCCGCTTTCGACTCCCACACGGAAAGCAGTGAGGTGGTCTATACCATCTTCATCTTCTGCAAATTATCTTGAGTGACCCACATTTTGGAGACAGAGGTTTTTCAGGGGGAAGGAGGAATGAGCCTGAAATGTTCAAATAATGGTCTCCCCTTCATTCTCTGACCAGGCTGGGAGATCACTAGGCATGGTGGAACACAGTGAAATCTTCAACAGAATTGTTATGTGTAGACATGAGGATGCTGCACCCCCCACTCCCCAGTGGATTTCCTCTGCCACAGCCAGGGAGGGAGTGAACAGAAGGCCAGCCTGTCGCTGAACTTGACAGCATCAGGAGAGGCTCTGCTAAGATTGCTCTAGGTGGCTGTGTTCGCGTTAGTGCTCAGCACCTTCTTTCCTGTTGTCTCTGTAACACTATTGTTTTAAGCAAGCCAGTCGACTTTGTAGCCAGGGTTCATTCACTACAGACAAAGCCTCTGTTAGAAAAACTGAGATCTCAGAAGCTTCTAGAGAGATGGGGAAAATCACCAGCCACCAGCAGTGGACATTTCAATTCCAGATCCTTAGACAAAAAAGTGGCAGATGGGGTTTCTCCCTCTACTAATTAAAACAAATAATTAAATATGAAATGAGCAAATCTGGATGGGGGATGAGGGAACGGCCTCCTGTAATTACTCCTGCCTGGCTCTGGAACACAGCAGTGTTATCAATTCAGATGATTCTGGCCAACTGTGGATTTCCTTTTCAACGTTCAGTGGTGCGGCTGGTGTGCAAGGGAGGAGACACTAAACACGGGTGTCAGGGCTTGAACTGCTGAAACTGTTTCAGTCCTGCTTTCGCCAGGTGACTGTATTCCCCACCCCCACCCTCCCCCCATCAGTTTGGGAATTGTTTCAAAACAGTCCAAGGATTGATTTTCCCATCAGAAAAATAAACTCAGTCGCAACAAAATAGCTGAGCAAATGGGTGGTTGGAAGCAATTTGTAACCTTCAGCGTCAAAAAGAGTCTTTTAATCCGTGTCCCCAAAACTCGATCATTCGAGGACCTTAAACTTGGCGTTTCTTATTAGAAAGACTTGTATCACTCTGAAAACAAGGAAAACCCCTATTTACTGCGATTGGCAGATTTTCCGGGAGCCCACGGCCACACAGGTCATTTGAATTCGACTTCAGAGCTGTCTCATGTGAGCAAGATGGCGCCTTTTGTGCTCGCTCCTTCAGTGAAATGATTTGGGCGCTGTGAAGTCGGGGGTTGGTGCTATTGAGCACTCCGGGGCCTCTGAGAAAAGGTGGAGAGTGCATGGTTCCAACTATAATTTAGAACATCGTCTGGCCTGGCACATGGCCAGCATTCTCTGCTCTGTGTGTGGGGCTGCGGAGACTGGGCCCAGCATCCCTGCCTCTGGAGATGCCAGCTGAACAGGGAGAACAATGGTTTCGAGGATTTGTGCAGTGAGCTGTTTCACGGTCGGGGCCCAGATGGTACAAATGTTTCAGAAAAAATAGATGATTGGAGGGGGCTTCAGGGATCACCCAGGGAGGGTAAACCAATGGTGTTAAGCATGAGGGCCATGCAGGTGAGTTCTGGATATGCCACTCCCTACCTCTGTGACTGGCATGCAAGTTACTTAACCTCCCTAAGTCCGTTTCCTTGCATGAAATGAAGAAATAATATACACCCAAGAGGATATTTAAGAGGCTCGATTGAGATGATACTTATCAAGAGCTCAGCACAATGTCTGGCACACAGTAAATGCTCAATAAATGTTTGTTGCTATAAATAGCCCGACTCCTCCGTCTTGGGGCACGGAAGTGGAGAGTCAGAGCAGAAACGCTGCTCCGACAGAGATGACAGTTTTGTCTGGCAGATGCACTGCTTCGGAATACACTCCTTCCAACAATAAGCTTCCCGGTTTTGCGCATGGTCCCCAGGAGATGCTGAGCAGCAAGCAGAGCCCACTGCAGAGATAGAGTCAGTGACTTGCAGCTCTCGGTGGATGTCTGGGCAGAGCCGCCTGAAGGAAAATGCTGACTCCTGGCTCTGCCCATGTGACCTTGGACAGTCCACTCAACGTGTGCAAAACAGGGCGCTTAACCTCCCGGTCCCTTCCCCGGGTTGTTGTTTGTTTGCTTGTTTGTTTTATTTTTGCATTTGGGATCTGACACAGAAGTCCACCACTCTGGTCAGATTTACAGGTGACCCAGAGTTGGGAGAGGGTGACTAACGCACAGAAACCTCAAAAGTGTGAAAAGAGGTTGAAACCGCTCTTGTAAGAAATGGGATAGGGGTACATTTAAGTCCTGCACTTCGGTTCAAAAGTCAACTGCAAAAACACTACATAATTGCAAGTCAAGGGGACCACGTGAAAAGAATCTGGGGCTTGTCCCAGTTTATTGAAAAGGTAGGACTATCCCTTCTGACGGGTTTTAGGAAATTAAACCCTAGCTCTGGGTAAAGCTGATTTAGTCTCCTCCCTCTACAACACAGACTATATTCTCAAAAAGCAAATTTACAACCTGGTCACCTTTTCTGAATACAGAACAGGAGGGTTCTTAGATTTAAACAGGAAGCCAAAGGTGCTAATAGATAGGATACCAATTTAGCAGTGTTTTATGGTATTCTGAAATGTCCCTATCTGGCGGCAGCCCGGCTAGTCCCAGAAGTGTCCTTCCCCTCTTGGCACCAACCAGCCACCCCAATGCCTGGTCTGGCTCTTCCCCTGGGACACAGCTGGATAAGGAGTCACCAGGGTGGGGGTAGTGTCTCTGCCAGCAGAGAAGCTCCAGTTTTGACAAGTTAGCAAAAAATTTTAAACCCATTATTGGCTGAGTTCAGTACAAAGCCAAGTGGGGAAAAAAGTTTATCTTCATTTGCAGGTGGATATAGATAACAAATGTGGCCTTTACCTTGTGGGATATGCCACAAGCAAAGCAAAGGTATGGGAAATAGGAGTTAAGGCTCCATGCCAGGTGGATAAAAGGGAGGGTCCCCTGTATAAACTCTCACCAACAGGGGGCCTCCTCCTATTTCGGGATCTCCGCTTACTGACCCGTGTTAGATCTTTTCATGTATGACCATATGTTTCTTTTCTGTTTTTTTTCCCCCAGTGTTTCCCCCTCTGTGCTTCTATCTGAATAGTTCTGTTGACACGTCTTCAAATTCACTGATCCTCTCTTCTGCTGGGTCTAATTGCCATTAAAACCATCTACTGACTTCTTAATTTTGGTTACCATATATTTCATTTCTACAATTTCCATTTAAACTTTTTAAAAATAGATTTTAATTCTTTGGTGAAATTCTCCATCTTTTCCTCCGTGTTCTTGGACATATCTATCACAGTTATTTTAAAGTTCTTGTCTTCTAATTCCAGTGTCTAGATTACCCAAGGGTTTGCTTCCATTGTCTTTTCCTTTGGTCACTTATTCTAATCATAGAACTGGTGTCTAGTAATTTGTAATTGAATGTCAGACATTATGTATCAAAAAGTGAAGAAGCTCCTGGTGGGCCCCTTTCCTTTGTGGCAGATAAAGTGGGAACTGGTCACTGTTATCCTATCAGGGTCTTGACTCTGTTTGCCGGTTGGTAGATCAGTCTACTAGGTGCTCCCGATGAACCCAGGGTGTTCACCAGGACCCATTTCTCTGGCACAGCGCTGACTTTAATCTTGATTTTCTTAGTATTCCAAGACTTTTGGAAATTCCACACTGCTTTTCAAAAGCTTCCTGCCGTCCTGCATAGTTTTAGAACTTGGCAAATATCTCAAGGGGGAAAATGGGAAGAGTGTTGGACTAACTTCTCTGTATTTCTTTATCCAACGAACCCCGGCCCCCACAACTCCTTAATTAATCGTCTCTCCCATGAGACTGCCTGAAGCTCTGCTTGTTTTTTTGCCTCTTTGTATCAGTCCACACTGTCTGGGTCCTTCACCAGTCCCGCAGCCACTTGCTTCATGCCCAGAATTAGCAAAATCCCTGCAGTAAAAAGTTACAGCGAAATGTCAGCCCACCTCACCATCTAATTCCCTCTTCTCTGAGATTACCCCCGACCCAGTCCTGGTTGTCTCTGCAGCTCTCCATTGACATCATAGGGAGGGTTTTTGTATTTAATTTCAGCCATCCTTTCAAATCCCAGTGGGAGAGATGGTCTGCCACAGCCACTCCCTCATCCATAGAAGCAGAACTTGTCCCTTCTATTCTTGGGTGTTGGGGGACACAGTCAGTTTTCCTGATGGTCATGTGTATTCTATTCTTTTACTAAGACCAGGGGCAAATATACTAAGTGTGCTGGTATCACAGGTGTAGGGCCTGAGGAAGAAGAGGCACTTTCCCCATGAATGCAGTGAGAAACCTTCTCTCTCTCCGACTGGGACTCTGGTTTTATACCAGAAGGCAAATGGCCAGATTGGGAGGGAATAGTCCCACTGCATTCTGGCCTGGCCACATAGAGGTGACTGCTGATCAATGGCACCATCAAGCAAGGGACAACAGGGTGTTTTAGTGAGTGGAAAGTAGGCCCCATCAAGAGCTACAGCAGCGGCTCACCTTCACTGCTTGCCTACTGGACCCTTTTACATGCTTTATGTCACGTAACATCACAACAAACCTACACAGTATTGTGCTCATGTTATAAATGAGGAAACTGAGGCACCGAGGCCATGCTTAAGTGGCAGAGCCAGACTTGGGCGCAAGCACATTCTTCCAGAGCTGCCACACTGCATCACAACAGACACGAGGATGCTTATTCTGAACAAAGAGGAGAATGAGGGGCGGGGAGAGTGAGGCTGACCACTGCTTTAAACACCTAGAGGAAAAAGGGATCAGAGATGGGCTCTATGTAAAGAAAGAGCAGTTAGAACTTTCCAGAGCTGGACGAGCTACCTTGCTTCAGGTATGAGGGAGGGCATGAGCTCCTCGGTCCTGGAGGATTCAAGCTGTGGCTTGACTAGGTGACTCAGGTCTGAGACCTCTTCTGGTAGGTGGAGTAGGAATGCAGAGAGCAGGCAAAGCCCTGTGGCAGTGTCCTGAGGGCCAGGAGCCCCAGCCTGACTCATGGGACCTGGACGTGAGTCCCCTGAGGCCTGCATAGCCTCACCCTCTGCTTCTCTCTCTTGTCCTGCTTCAGCCACCGTCTTCAGGTTCTAGCCATGCCAGCATTTCTATTTCTGGGAGAGGCCACTGGTTGTCTTAACTCCAGTGCCTTCTGGCATAAGGTGTGGCCTCCACCCGCTGTTGATCACATGGCCAGCTCCTGTTTACTCTTTAGATCCAGCTCAAAGGTCATCCCCTTCAGGAAGCCTTCCCTGACCATCTCGTCCCAGGTGGCTCCTCCCCCGTTCATCTCAGTCTTATCCTCGTGTTGATTTAGCTCATGGTACCAGCTACAGTCTGGGGCTGTCTCCCCTGTTTTTTCTTTGCAGAGAGTAAATTCTGTGGTGGCAGGGCCACATTTGTCTTTTTCATATGTATCCCTGATCCCTAGCGCAGGGTGGAGTACTTGTTGAACGATTAAGTGAATGACCGTGACCAAATTACCATGGGCCTCAGTTTTCTAACCTGTTAAATGGGGAGCAGCTGCAGAGGAGATTTGATGAGCGCAGTGGTTCTCCAACTTGAGCAGGCATCAGAATCGTCTGGGAGACTTGTAAAAGCACATTGCTGGCCTCGCCCCCAGAGTGGGGGTTTATAATGTATTTCCAGGTGATGCTGCTGCTGCTGGTAAGGGGCCACACTCTGAGGACCAGTGGACTTGACCATCTGCAGGTGCCCTGAGACACTCGTCTCTAGTTTCTCCAAACGAAGTGACTGTGGACTGCTGTGCTTATTAAAGCAGTGTCTGTGAACGTAAGAGACGTCTTGAAACGTGACTTTACCTTCCAAAGTGAAAGGGGAAGGGAGGTGGTGGAAGGAGACGAAAGGAAAAAATCCTTTTCTAAATCAGGAGGGACGAGCACCTACCAGTGGGGTTTGTAATGCTTTTAATGACAAAAGGTCAGTTAAATGGAAGTGCTGTGGACCAGGGCGAAGGGCTGAGCGGGTTCCTGAGAACAATGCTGGAAAATGCAGTGGTGGCTGTGCCCTCCAGGTTTCAAGGGTGCGTCCCGCCGGCTCAGCATTTCATCTCCGCCTTGGAGGGTAAAACTAGAGAATCACAATCAAGGAGGGAGGTGAGAGTCCAAACCAGCGGGAAAAATGAAGAAACCCCTCGTTTCTGACACTGAAACACCCCAATGACTGGAGATTTGCCTTCGTGCGACTGCTCAGAGAGCACATTTTTCCTCCCAGTGGTGGTCTTTGGTTGCTTTCCACCCCTCTCATCCACACCAGTCTCCCTATGTCCCTGCCCAGGGGCCGTCGGCAGGTACACTCAAAGGTCCTGCCGTGGTGGCTTTCAGGTGGCCCCCCTTGTCTCTCTGGAGGTCGCCCTTTTCCAGTTTTTTTTTTTTAGTTCTGTTTACGCCCAAGGGGAAACATCAGGCAGGGCCAATGTCTCCACACCTCTCCTTCCCAACCCCCTTTCTGCAGGAGAGAGGGCCCCCAGAGCAGAGACAGTGGCAGGGCCAGGCCTGGAGGGGCGCTAGAGGGCTCCTGCCTTCGAGACTCCAGCACAGCGAATCTGTGAACACGCTCCTCCGGAATCCCAGCGCGGACACATCTCGTCTGCAGGCAGTCCCCTGTACGGCCGAAATGTGTGCTGTGATCATGACCGTGATTGCCGACATCAATCCAGCACTTAGCCTGTGCCAGGCGGCTCATGCTCCTGGCCCGTCCGTTTAATCCTCATCTTACCCTGAGGGCACAGATACCATTGTCATCCCAATTTTTATAACAGGGGAACAGAGGGTTAGAAAGTTGACCAAACTCACGCTAGAAAGAGGCAGATCTGGCTTTGAATCCAGGTGTGCCTGACCTCGGAGCTTTTGTCTTAGTGAGGACACAAGGGAAGTTCCTCTGTGTACAAACGGGGTGATAGAACCCCATAAACAGGGAGCTGCAATTATGAATAGGCCCAGTGGTGATTTATGCGGGTATCTGCTCCCCCCTAACCAACTAACCATCCCTCCTGACCTGCCTCCCCTGCCCCACCAGCTGTTGGGTGACCACCACTCAACTGGTGGCTGGCCCCACTGTGCCCTTACCCTGTGCCGCTGCAGGGAAGTCTGAACAAGACACATGAAAGACAGTGGAGGTGACCCATAAATACTTCACGGGAGGATGAGCTGCTGAGTGTCAAGCATGCCTGGACTTGAAAGGCCATCTGTCCTCCAAAGGAGGGACTGTTAAGCCATGATTAGAATAAAGAAAGATGGCAGAATCATAGTCATCTTGTCAAAATGACACATGAAACTGTTCTGTGGAACAGGATGTCCGTGGACATCAGTCATTTGAACTGTGGAAACAGAGGTTCTGGAATAAACAGGTTTAGGGGAGTGCTGTGTGGGAGTCCCACTGGTCTCTTAGAGACCACTGGACTTGCCAGGGCCTGTCATGTGCTCATGGGGGTCACTGGAATGTCCAGCATGGAAGTCAGCCTCATGTCACGTTACATCCCAAAATACACATCAGACCTCCAAAGAATCGCAGTTGCGTGGGTTTTTACTGAAGGTTTCTGGGGGTGACCAACAGTGGCAGGAGTCACATTGCCTTGCTTCCATCTAAATGTCCAGTTTCCCAGCTGCTCCCCTGTCCTAGCCCCACCCCCACCTCTCTAAGTAGCAGCAGACACAGCTCTGCCCTCTCTTCCCTGACCTAGCCAGGCTCACCCTCCCTCAGCCCCTGCCCTCACCAGCAAGACCGAAGGCTCCCTGGCCTAGCTTTGAAAAACCTGTTGCTCCTTGTAGGCTGGGAGGACCTCAGATATTTTGCAAACCTGCTCTCCCCGCGGAAAAAGTTATTGTCTTACTGACTTGGAACCCACTTTAGGAAATTGGGAGGCTATTCTAGGAAATTCTGTCCTCCCAGCAACCATAGGGAGCGCAACCCAGGGTATAGGACAACCTATAGACCAGCAGGAAGGGTACATGTGCCTGTCCACAATGGTGGATTCTGCTGCTTTGGGGAGAGCTGTGTTGGGAGAGATCCCAGGACAAAGCCTGGACTCAGGGTGAAGGAGTGTCATGACTGACAAGTGAGGTCTGCATGGCAGTGACTGAGGAGACACTGGCTGCCTGAGGACCACGGATCTGCCACCCTGGCCTTACAGCTCAGGGAAGAGCTGGAAATGGGGCATGCGGGCTGCACTGAGATCCTCACTCTGTTCCACACGTGCAGCATACCAGTCGTAGATTCGGTTCACCACCCTGAGCTTCACTTCCCTCAAGGGCAAAGTGGCAAAGTCTCACCCGCCACCCCTATGTCATAGAGAAATGGTGAGGACTCGCTGACCTACTAGGAGTAAAGGAAGCCATAGAAGAATCACTGCTTCAAGGAACCATACTCATCTGGGTTTGGGGAGCATGCATAGGGCATGCTCACCTCAATTAACTTGAGTGTGATTTGATAAACAGGGAGGTGTGGGCAGGGTTTTAGGTTGGACCAAGGCCGGGAACAGCAGGCCGCGCGGATACAGCCCTGTGCCTGCCCAGGCAAGAGGACTGAACCAGCGCTGAGACCCAGGGGCAGAGAGACCCTTGGGAAGGGCTGCCCTGAGAGGAGCTGTGACCATGAGGCTGAAGGGCACAGCCAGAAATTTTGTATCTCACCTCTGTCTCCTTCCTCTCCCCGTCCCTCCACTTCCTGCACTGAGCCCAGCCAGAAGCTGAAGTTGCCCACTGAGGCAGTGTGTCTGGCTAGCCTCTGTCTTAGCTGGGGCTGCTATGCCAAAGTACCAGAAAACTGAGTGGCTTACCAGCAACAGAAACCTATTTCTTGGAGTTCTGGTGGCTGGAAGGCGCAGATCACCTTGGTTGAGCTCTGGTGAGAATCCTCTTGTAGGTCGCAAACTGCCTGCTCCTCACTGTGTCCTCACATGGCAGGAAAAGAGAGCTCTGGTCTCTCCTCCTTACAGTGCCCCGAAACCGATCACGGGTGCTCCACTCTCATGACCCCTCCCATGGCCCTCCTTCAAGCACCATCCCCCTGGGGGCTTTCGGACGTAAGCTTTCAGTCCGTAACAGCCTCCCTGAGCAGGGAGCAAAGCAGGCAGTTGGCCACCGCATTTTGCCAGTTGTACTGGTTTTCTGTGGCTGCTGTAACAAATACTCATGTACTGGGTGACTCAATGCAACGGAAGCTTATTCTCTCACAGTTCTCGTGGCCCGAAGTTCAAAATCAAGCTGTGGGCAGGGCCACAGTTCCCTTGGGGCTCCCAGAGGCATTCTTCCTGGCCTCTCCCAGCTTCCTGTGGCTCCTGGACCGCCTTGGCTTGTGTCTGCCTCCCTCCAGTCTCTGCCTGCATTTTCACATCATCTTTTCTGTGTGTGCATGTGTCTCCTAAAGTGTCCCTCATAAAGACACTGGTCATTGGATTGAGGACCCACCTGGATAATCCAGGATGATCTCCTCATCTCAAGATCCTTAACTTCATTACTTCTGCAAAGACCCTTCTTCTAAATGTACTAATGCTCCTAGGTTCTAGGGATTTGATGCGAACATATCTTTTTTTGGGGGAGGGGTCACTACACCAGCCTTCCACAGCTGACCTTTGTTACTGGGGTGTTCTGGCGGGTCAGAACCGTTCTTCCTGAAGGCCACCCTCAGCTCTGTGAGCTAGCACCCCTTTGCGTATCTGCTCTAACTAGATAATGATCCTTAAGTTGGGGGTGGTAGGGCGTGCACATTTTGCTTTGTTTGACAAAACGACTAACATCATGGCCTTTGGTAAATCACGTATGTTCCGTGAGCCCCTGATTTACATTTCTAAAATGACACAGTGAGATTAGGTGGCTCTATCTCTGCAATCCCGTCGTGCTGTAACTAATGCCAGGACGAGGTAGGTGTCTCTCCATGTGCCCACCACTTCTGGCCCATGGCACACTTGCTGGCAAGTGGGAGTCAAGGTCAGAGCCACAGACATCTTCAAGCTCTCTAGGCCGCCCTGGGTTTTCCTCTGCTGCCTTCAGTAGATCACAAAGTGATGGCCCCAGACCAGGATAATGGTCTGCCTATCTCACGCAGGACCCGCAGCCTGGGCGCCCTCCCTGCTGGTCTGATGTGCATTTAAGCTCAGGAGTTTTGGGTGAGCTCCGATTTCCAGCCAAGCGATTCTTGAATCTTTTCAGGCAGCAGAGAGTAACAGTGATACTGTGACACCTTTTCTGATTGTCTTTTAATTGAAAAGGCTAGATTTGATTATAGAAGCCTGCATGGTACTTGAAGGGCTTGTTAAAACATGTATTAAATCCAAAAGATTGCCATGTTTTGCTGTGTGGTCATGTAAACAGTCACAGAAATGCAGCAGCTTCCTGTCAGCAAGAATGCTTTCCCGATCTTGGGGTAGCAAACTGGCCTTGTTGATCAGTGACAGGTGAATCTGTTTTTCAAGGACAAACCCAAGTTGGTACTCACCCTAACATCAGCCGGGCCAGCCTTTCCATTTTCTCCCCTTGTGCACATTTTCCTTGAAACCCTTTGTGATTTTAATTCATGTTTCTGTGTTCTCGGGTGTGCGTGAATTTCCCATCGTGGCTCAGGTAAACAAAATGGGCCGAGCCTCAGCAAAGCTTCAATGCAGGAACGATCCAGGCATTAAAAAGGAACTCCCCAACTGTAGTTTTAAAATAGGAGGAGAACTACCTGAACATTCCCTGCAGTTTTAATGAAAGTGTCCATTAAATTTACTGAGGATAAAAGAGTAATTTACCTCGAAACCCGCTCTCCCAGCCTTCCCCAAAGGACCTACGATGCTCACCTATCTCTTTTGAACTTGAAAGTAAATGAAACATTGATCAGAGCTGTCGTTGAAACATAACTCCTTCTTGTCCATCACTTGCTCAGCCCTGGCCTCTTCGAAGGAAACAGGCCCCGCAATCATGATTTCCTCCAGGCCCCAAGAAAATAGAAGGCACAAATGGGCTGGGAATTATGTGCTTCTAGTGGTTTTGAAGGGAAGCATTTACTGAGGGAGAAAATTGTTTTAATCTTATAACAACCAAGGAGGAGAGTTTGTAAAACACGGAACACCTACACAGGCACTTGATTTCGTTGCGTAGGAACACACGGGAACATTTCTTCCCACCAACGCACCTGGTGCCTCCGCTGAGGGATCTTGCTGTGGCCGGGGTGGATGGAGGTGGGGGGAGGGGTGGTGTGGGGCATGGGGAGGGGAGGGGGGAGACTTTGGGGTTGGTGGTATTGAGACCACACTGCGGTCAGACTCCAGTGCAGGATGAAGTCTCTCCAGCTCCCTCTGGAAACACGGGACCTGCAGGACACCCCAAACTTTGCTCTTTCAAGGCCCAACCCCTCAAGTCATAGAGCAGAGGAGGTCGGTGCCACCTTTGCCCAGGGCCCACTTTAATAACTTCCTGCAAACCTAGCCTCAGCCCTCTTTACCGTGGACATCCTTGGCAGAACTCAGCACAACGGGTGTCGTAGGAGTTCAGCCTCCATTGTAGCCAAAATCAACAAACACACAAGCCAATAAATTCAAATCTTCGCGAAACCAGTCCTAGGAAGCGCTAGGAGAAGGAAGCAGGAATAGCAAGTGGCTTATAAGGAAAATGCATGCTTCCCATTTCTGGAGGGAAGAGGTAAGAATGGAGGGGAGGGAGGGAGGAAAACCAGCCGTACTGGCCCCCAAGTGCAGAGGCCCCTCAGTGCAGCCAGAGCACAGCCCGGCAGTGGCAAGAGCCACTGCGGGGTGGCCGAGGAGCACGAGGGAGGGACGTTCGCGTCGCCTTGTGCTCAGTGTCCTTATGGGTGTGAGTCTTTCACCAAGGGACCTAGTAATACCTTACTTACTTGTGTCCTTTTTGAAAAGAGGTGGGGGAAGAGTCTAGGGAGAAATGCCCCAATTTGAGGGGGGTGGGAAATAACAAGCAGCCTGTTTGTATGAAGCAGATTAGGAGTGAACCACGGTGCCAGAAGGAAAGAAGAGGCAAAGGGCAAACCTTGCACTTACACCCACATCCCTTTGTCTCCTTTAGAGAATGCATTTTGCACAAAGACGTGTCTTGTTCAGGAGGGAACCAGCTGGTTTCTGGAAACATGGTCCACATTCCCATCATTTCCAAGAGGCACAGAGCATACCATCAAGGAAGGCTCTTCCGCAGGACAGAGCCTCCATATCCCGCTCGCAGGAGACTCCACACAGACCCCCTTGGCAGTGGGCATTTTCCTGGAACCTTTGATTTAAAGGGGAGGTGATTGAACTGTCGGTGATGTTTTTTTGTGCTTTATTCCAAAGGCCTGATTCAACTCAGTAAGGGCATGAGGGCGTTAGGTACTGACACAGAAAGGTGCATCGGAGGCTCAGTCTCTAGGGTTGCCCCCCTTCTCTTTCCCACCTCCTTGCATTGCCACCTTCAGGCTCTTCGCACTGCACTGCCCTGCCCTGCCCTGGGGAACTCCAGGAGGGCATATGTGTGTTTGTGTACATGAGTGTTATCTCCCCAAATGGATGCTATTGTGGATGGAAGAGAGCATGTTTTTTCCTTCTACCCTCCTGGATTCTCAGACCGGGCCCTGAAATGTTAGGTGAACAAAAGACAGGTTATGAAGGGAAAAGCGGTTTATTAACATGTGTAGGATACATTACATGGGGGAAATCCACAATGAGTAACTCAAAGGGCTGGTTAGAATGGGCGTGTACAGTATCTCAACAAAGAACAGTATCTGTTAGAAAAGAAAAACAAAGGAAAAGGGTTTTAGGCTTCCAGGGCCAGTGAACTGTGAGACAGTAAACATATGGGGGAAACTAATGGGCAGAAGTGTCTGTTTTTACTCAGATAAAGGAGGCTCTGGGAAGGCATCTTTCTGCCTCTGTTGATTCTCTTTTGCTTCCAGTTCAAAATAATCCGTATGCCAGAGTGGCATGTGTTGGGGTCACATGCTTTGGGGTGGCGTATTTTGATGCAATACCTCCTACAGCGTGCACACTTCTCACATTCTCTCTGCCCACCCCTTTGCCACCTCCCTCAAGTCTAGGTTCTTCACACGGTACACCGTCCATAAGTGCTCACCAGCTCCTCCTCAGTCCCCTCACTGCTTTTCCTGGTGTCCCTCTGCTCATGTATTGGCTTTTATAGAGTGAGACTAGTTCACAAACGTCCCCACATTCCAGGGGCTTACGTCACCTCGGTTTATTCCTCACCCCCATGACATGTTGGTTGCCACTTGGCTGTGGCTCTGCTCCGTGTGTCTTTTTTGTTCTGAGATCCAGCCTGAGGGAGCAGCTACTGCCAGGACACACACACAGGCGAATGAACGACAGAGCTGGGGGCAGGGCCCACAGTGGGACTCAGCGCTCAAAACTTCTGCTCGGACTTTGCACCTGTCTTGTCTGTTCCCGTCCCATTGGCTGAAACAAGTCACATGACCAAGCTTAAGCACAAAACAGGGAAGGCTGTTCCTCCCGTGGGAAAGCCCTCCGCTCCCTATCCTGAAGCCAAAGATGGGATGTTCCAGTCTCACAGGGGGGACGTCAGTGATTGGTGATGGAGGCAGCCTGCTTCCAGTGTCCAAGGCCACTCCGATGAAGCCACCGCCCTCTTGTGGCTTGGTCATTCAGCCTCTCCTAGATTCCCAAGTCTCCAATGGCTGTTGCCTTGCCCCATGTTCTTTTCTTTCTTTCATATTTCTATTGTTCTAACTCTAAAAGCGACCCATTTTCACCATAAGGTATTTCAAACAAGGTGAAAGTGACCCTTTATCACACCTGCTAAGAACTTTTCATTCCGGAAGCAATCACTAAGAACTGCTCAGGGCGCATCATTTCGGATGTTTCCATGCTCACACTGCCACAGAGAGTGCCTACACGTAAGATTTTAGGGTGACAGGGTCTTCCTATCCATGTACAAATTATTGTGTGACCTCATTTTGTCCTTAGTGGGGCATCACAGACATCTTCATGCTGAGCTGCCCTGTTCTTTTTCTGGTGGCACAGTGCTCCCTGGCATGGGCACTGCACGTTGCCTTATCATTTCCCTGCTTGTGGACACTGAGCTCATTTCCATCTTTTTCTGTTGGAACAATGCTGCAGAGAACATGTTTTATGCACGCGGACAAGCAATTCTGACAGCTGGTCCCCTAGGAGTGGGCTTGCCTGGCTAGTGGAACTTCACCTTTTGATGGAGGCTGCCAGATTGTTTTGAGTGACTGGGCTGGTTCGTGCCCTGACCAGTGTGGCCGGGCCCTCCACGTTTTTTTTGTTTGTTTGTTTGTTTGTTTTTTAGCCTTTCATTTTGAAATAATTTTAGACTCACTTAGAAATTGCAGATGTACATTTTTTGTCCCCCAAAGTTATATAATCAGTGTGCCCTTCCCTCAGGCCACCCCACCCCATCTCCCCGTTAGCCTCTTATGTGGCCATGGTACAGTTATCCCAGCCAAGAACTTGGCATTGGTACAATGCTCTTAACGAAGCCTTTTTGAGATTTTGCCAATTTTTACCTGCACTCTTCTTTTTTTTTTTGGTAAAGAGCCCTGGGACCTTTTTATCACATGTGTAAATTCTCCACAAACCTTCTAAACGTACACCCGTTAGGTGTATTTGTAAGAAATAGCCCCTTTTCTCTGTGCAGTTTATGTTTGTGGTTGCTGCATCCTTCTGCGTAACCGTGATGGTGGGAACGTTTGAATTTACCTTCAGTGCAAGGCAGGCCCTTTCCCACTGTGTGGTTGCCGGATGCTGGGGGTTCGCTTTCCCCAGCTTTCCCTCGAGTGCCTTTGGGACAGGGCTTCTAGCACCCAGGACGCCCCCCTGACCTTGGTTTCTGCTGCCTGTGGAAACGAAAGCCCCAAAGTGAGTTTTCCGTTTGTGTCACGATGATTCAGACCTGAAAACCTAGGTGGATGCATGAAAACTCTATGGGAAATCAGTCTCTGGGAAGTAAAACACGCCATCTCATTTTACTTAAAAACGGGTGAAAATTAACGTGAGTGCCTATGCTTCCTGTATATTCATACTGAGCCCATTCACTTGGAATCAAGCCATTATGAGTATGTTTGCTCTTGATGAAAGGAACCCAGCATTGGACCGGAAGTAGGATGTGTCAAAATCAACTGGGTGTCAGCCACATCAAGTCTTTCTAAAATTGTAGGGTTTTTAGAACTTTAAAACATAGCTCGGTTATTTGGTAGAATTTAACTGTGATTCATATTTCTCTGAAACAGACAAAAAGGCAGAGAGTCAGAGCAAATTGCAGGCAGGCAGTGTCCAAGCAAGGAAGTGCGGTCTCTGAAGCACCCCCGCTCTGGCGCGCCCCCTGTCCCCCACTGCCGCAGCTCTGGCGCAGGAGTGAGATGATAAGTTTTCAAGGCTGCGTATGTTGACGGCACTCTTGCTTGCTTCATGCATTCAGACGGGTTCTTCACGAGGGCTTCCGTTTGAATGGAGAGAGCCCTGCTGCAGGTGTGAGACCTGTTCCGGTGATGGTCACCACAGCCTGGGGTGGCCTGGAGTGTGGGGCAGGTGCAGTGTGCCATGTGAGTTACCTCTGCAAATTACCCCGTCTCCTCCAGCTAAGAAAACAGTTCTGGAGGTGGACGCGAGGCACTTTGAGTTCCTCAGTGTCAGCTGGCATTCCCACAAGAAAAGGACAGAAGGGGAGATGCTCTGGGGTGCCCAGTGGGTGCAGCAGGGGTTGTTGCGAAGCTGGGGGCACTGAGGAGTTCGTAACTCCCTCTCCCCTCAAAGCCAGACCCAGTTCCCAAGAGTGAGTGCTAGGTTTTCAAGCAGAATCTCAGGAGCTGGGTAGGACCGTAGAGCCAAGTTTAACCTTTTGTGATGGAGCCTATAACTGGGTCATGCCCCCTCAAGTCTTTAGGAGCTGCCCCGTGATGAGCAGGCCTGGGGTGGGGCTTGTCAGCTCTCCGCGCCCTGGGGGTGGGGGGTGAGTGGGTGGAGGCTTCGGCTTCCACATAAAGCTTTTATCTCCCTTCCAAACCCACCTGTGGGTCGAGGAATGTGCTAGGCTGGCCCCGAGCCAGTGCCAGCCATTGGTCTACCCTGGAACCATCTGCTAGCGGAAACTCCGCTTCCCACGGCTATCCGCTTCCTTCTCGTTCACTTTCTGGGGGAAGTGGGTTTCTATTTCATTCTCTTCCATTGTGGGTATTAGGAAGGACAGATGGGATTAGTGTAGGAGGAAGTGGATTTCCTAATGGATACTGGGGAAGAAAACAAACCCGCAAAACCACAGCACCCAAAGACCGTCACCCCCCCCAAACCCCCACTTACCCACTTATCCAGAAACGCTATGTAGGGACGGACTTTTGTATCTTCTATTTGCTGCTTTATTTCTGGCACCTGGAACACTGCCTGGCCCATGAGAAGATCTCACTAAATATTTCTGAATGAGTCATTCATTAAACACGTGCTGATGAGCACTTTCTCCACGCTCAGCACTTGGGGGCAGCCGTACAAGGTCATCCTTGTCCTCACGGCATTTTCTGTCTAGAGGAGAGACAGACAAGCAAGTAGATCGCCCCTGTGCAGGAGTGGGCTCAGCAGGGCAAAGACGTTTGGTATGTTCTCTGTGAGTAACTTCGAGTCCCCTGTCCGTTGGGATGGGCTGTGTGAGAACAGAGGGAAACCCTGTGTGTGCCCGCAGGTGTGTTCAGGCCACCCAGCATTTCGTGGTAGGCTAGAACCTGAACTCACAGCTGCCTCCAAGTGCTGTGTTCAATCTGCAGCCTGGGTCTCAGACATGCTGTCTAGTAGAGGAAGCAACAGAAGCCCCAGTTTCCAGGAAAAGCCCTGAATGGGTTGAAAGGTTCCCCCGGGAGCTGCAGACTGTGCTGAGAGCTGTGCCCCTGGCTCCCTGGGGGGAGGGAGGGCTGGTCAAGCCTCAGGGGTGCACAGGGGCGGAGAGTCAGGGTAAACGTATTTGAGGCCATGGCCAGGAGGGGCAGGTGCCAAAAAAATGGACAGTGAAGCATCCTAGACACTCTGGGTGTGGTGTGAGGATAGGGCAGGAGACAGAGCTGGGGTGAGAGGTTGGGGGCTACCAGCCAGTCTGCGGGGAGGGGCAGTCAGGCTCCCAAAGCAGCACGAGGCTCAGTGGGTGTCAGCAGAGAGTGGGCATCCCTCCTGTTGGCCTGGTCTGCCACGTCCCCAGCCGCTGCTGATGGCCCCAGCCAGGGAGAATGGCTAGAGCCAGCTGTCTGCTCTGGTCCTCTGGAAAGCATGCCCAGTGTCCAGGCCTTAGAGGGAGAGACGGTTTGCGCTCCTTAGGACCTCAGCTGCGTGGTGTATGTGTCCCCGTGGCATTACCATTGCATAAGCCACAAGTGACACCGTCATGGCACACATCTGACAGGCGATCCCGTGGAACCCACGTGTCTGACTCCTGGTCCATGGGTCCTTCTACCACCCTAGGTCTGACCTATGACCTACAACCCACAGGGCCCAAATGAGGAAGCAGTCCTCAGCACGGTGCTGCCAGTCCTGTGTGCCAGCCAAAGAGGATTTACACAGACATGTCTCGTGTGTGTTTATTAGTGTCTAACCGGCCGCTCTGCTTATCAAACGACAAGGAATGCCATACAGACTCTTGCGGCTCCAAAGAGAAAGCTGGAGCTCCCCCTGGTGGTGCCAGAAAGTGAGTGCTGTCAGCCAGCTCCTCTGTGTGGGAAATGGGACTGACTTGTGCGCTGGTGGGTTTCACTTCTGCGGGGTTTCCTTCCTGGACCTCAAAAACAGGCCCCAGGGAGTAGGAGCAATCGTTGAGGGTACATAAAATCACTGCAGTGGAGAACCCCCCAAGTACCTCGGATAATCATCTTTGAAGAGGGAGGGAAATGCTGCCGTCAATTTGAAAATGACAGATTGGAAATTTTCTTGGTGGGAAAAGCCCTCCAGCACCCAAAAATGTCACTCTTGTCAATCATAAAGGCCTGTTACCCTTGGCTGCAGGACTGTGTTCTCCACCCCAGCAGAGGGTTGGCTGGGCTGAAGGTGTTCTCTCTGGGTGATGCCCTAGGACAGGGGTGGGGGGCTCCCCTCTGCCCCGGTGTCTCTGTCCTGTGCCTCAGCTAGGATGCAGCAAAGGCCTCACCTGGAGGGCTCTCCTTCAGTGGGGAAGGCTTTTGCCCAAGTTTACCTCTGGAGCTCAGTGGGACTACCATCTTCCAATTTTCATCATTCAAGTAATAATACTTATGGAATAACTAACTGACTGAGTTCTTATTAAGTACCAGGGGCCGTTCGGATGCCTTTCCAGCGATATATTAGTTCATGAAGTATTATTTTTATGTGGTCTGTAACTCACTCACTGCTCATAACAGTGCCAGAAGACGGGAACTGTTATGCCCATTTTAGCACTGAGCTTTTCTTTTGCGAAATAATACTATTCTATTATTTATTTAATATTTTAATATTCACTAAATAAATATATTTTTAAGAGAAACCTCATTTTTCTACTATAAATGTAAAACTACATTGCCTGTCTTCAGTAGGAGGAAACTATTTTTAAAATCCATTGAAATGACCATATATATGCCTGGGTACCATCAAAGTCATCTTCCAGAACACCAGCAGACAACCTAGTATGTTTGGGAAAACATGGCCTTACCAGTGAGAGGGCCCTGGGGGGAGTGGGAGGGAGCCCTCCAGGCAGACAAAGGTTGTTTTTCATTTTTGTTTTCTTTTTTTAAAAAATATATTTTATTGATTATGCTATTACAGTTGTCCCATTTCCCTCCCTTTATTCCCCTCCATTCTGTGTACCCCCTCCCACCCACATTCCCCTCCTTAGTTCATGTCCATGAGTCATACTTATAAGTTCTTTGGCTTCTACATTTCCTATACTGTTCTTAACCTCCCCCTGTCTATCTTCTACCTACATTTATGCTTCTTATTCCCTGTACCTTTTCCTCCTCTCCCCCCACCCACTCCTCTGATGATAACCCTCCGTGTGATCTCCACTTCTGTGATTCTCTTCCTGTTGTAGTTGTTTGCTTAGTTTGTTTTTGTTTTGTTTTAGGTTCGGTTGTTAATAACTGTTGAGTTTGTTGTCATTTTACTGTTCCTATTTTTGATCTTCTTTTCTTAGATAAGTCCCTTTAATATTTCATATAACAAGGGCTGGGAGATGATGAACTCCTTGAACTTGACCTTGTCTGGGAAGCACTTTATCTGCCCTCCCACTCTAAATGATAGCTTTGCTGGATAGAGTAATCTTGGATGTAGGTCCTTACCTTTCATGACTTGGCATACTTCTTTCCAGCCCCTTCTCACCTGCAAGGTTTCTTTTGAGAAGTCAGCTGACAGTCTTATGGGCACTCCTTTGTAGGTTACTGTCTCCTTTTCTCTTGCTGCTTTTAAGATTCTCTCTTTATCTTTCATCTTGGGTAATGTAATTATGATGTGCCTTGGTGTGTTCCTCCTTGGGTCCAACTTCTTTGGGACTCTCTGAGCTTCCTGGACTCCCTGGAAGTCTAGTTCCTTTGCCAGACTGGGGAAGTTCTCCTTCATTATTTGTTCAAATAAGTTTTCAGTTTCTTTCTCTTCCTCTTCTCCTTCTGGTACCCCTATGATTCAGATGTTGGAACGTTTAAAGATGTCCTGGAGGTTCCTAAGCCTCTCCTCTTTTTTTTTTTGAATTCTTGTTTCTTCATTGTGTTCTGGTTGAATGTTTTTTCTTCCTTCTGGTCCACACCATTGATTTGAGTCCCAGTTTCCTTCCCATCACTGTTGGTTCCATTTACATTTGCCTTTATTTCACTTAGCATAGCATTCATTTGTTTATCTAATTTATGACCATATTCAACCATTTCTGTGAGCATCCTGATTACCAGTGTTTTGAACTCTGCATCTGATAGGTTGGCTATCTCTTTGTCGCTTAGTTGTATTTTTTTTGGAGCTTTGATCTGTTTCATTTGGGCCATTTTTTTTTTGTCTTCGCTTGCCTGTTACATAGGAAGGGGCGGAGCCTTAGGTGTTCACCCAGGGCAGGGCCACCCCCATCGCTGCATAGTGACGCTGTTTGGGGGGGAGGGGTCTGAGAGGGAACAGTGCTGCTTGCTCTGCTCTCTGCTGGTTTTCAGTCACTTCCCTCGCTACCCACAATCAAACTGGGCCCTTCTGGTGCTGATTCTCAGGTGGGTGGGCTTGTGTACCTCCTAGGACCCTGTGGGTCTCTCCAACGAACTCTCCTGTGAGGCTGAGAGTTTCTCCCGCTGACGCCTCAACCCCCACAGGTGTTTTCAGTCAGAGGTTTGAGGCTTTATTTCCCTGAGCTGGGATCCTGGGTTGTGTGGTCTGTCTCACACCTCAGTTTTTCTTCCTGGTTTATCTGCATGTAAATGTGGGACCGCCCAGTCTGCCAGCCCCTGCCTTGCCTCGAGTCCTCTTCACCCGGCTGCCTGTCTCCACCCCCCTACAGGTCTGGATGAATGTTTCTTCTTTATCTCCATGGTTGTCGGACTTCCATACAGTTCGATTTTCTGTCAGTTCTGGTTGTTTTTTGTTTTTAAATTTGTTGTCCTTCTCTTGGTTGTGCGAGGAGGCACGCCTCCATCTTGGCCAGAAGTCTGTTTTTTTCATTTTTGATTTGAGGGTGAACTGTGCTTCATAGAGACTTGCTTTAAGTATGGATTTATTCTGTTTTTCTTTATCCAACTTTTAAGATGGGTGCTTAGCTCATTAATCTTCAACCTTTCTTATTTTTTTATTTTTATTTTTAAATATAAGCAATTAAGGCCATAACTTTCTCTCTAGATCTTTAGCAATGTCCCATAACTTTTGATACAGAGTATTTTCTTTATTGTTTAATTCTCAACATTTTCTTAATGCTGATTATCATTTATTCTTGACCAAAGGGTTATTTAAAAGTATGCTTCTTAATTCCAAATGGGTGGATTTAAAATACAGTTAGGTTTCTATGATTGATTTCTAGTTTATGAATTGTGATTAGAGAATATGACTTGTATGTTTTCAGTCCTTTGAAATGTGTGAGGATTTGCTCGATGGCCCAAGATATAGTCATTTTTATTGATATCACCTTGTCTGTTTTTTCCCTCCATTTTACTTCCCACCTTTATATATCCTTAAGTTTTTGTTGTGATTTTTATAAACAGCAAATAGTTTGATTTTTAAACTCTTACCAAATTATCTCTCACTGGGAGTATATGGTCTTTTGACATTTGTGATCGCTGACATATTAGAATTAGTGCCGACCATTTCGCTTTATGCTTTCTATTTCTTCTTTTCTTCTCTTTTTCTTGTTTTGGATTGATTATTTTTGTCATTTTACTTTTTCCTTCTCTCAGTCATGTATTGTTTCCATTCGTTTCTTGGTTACACTAGGCATTACAATGTGTCCACTTAACTTACCAAAATCTGAAGATGGAGAATACCTTCACTTCCTTCCGCACAACGCGAGGGTTTGGGAAGCTGTAATTTCACTCTCCTTCTCCTGGTGTGCGTGCTGGTGCTGTGGTGCCTTTTCTTCACTCTGGTTTTCTTTAACTCCACATTCATGGTCTGTTCTGTCACACAGTCCACGGCTGTTGAAACTTCTGTGCATTTCATGCCTTCTCGGATCTTGGATCTTCAAACTGGACTTACTTTCCTTCTGTGTGAAATGCGTCCTTTAGGGTTTTGTTTCCTGAGTTTTGCTGGTGGCAGATTCTCCTAGCTTTTTTGTTGTTGTCGTTGGTTTGAAAATGTCTGTATTTTATCTTGGTCTTGAAATATATTTTCCGTGGGCCTAGAGTTCTGGTGGACAGTTCTTTTTCTCTCAGCGCATGGAATGTATCATCTCATTCTTCTCACTTTCATTCTTTTTTAACATTGTTTTTATTTTTCTGACTTTCATTCTTGCTGATAAGAAGTCAGTGGTCAGTCTGTCGTTCTGTGGAACACCCGTCTTTTCTTTCTGGCTGCGTTTGAGACCCTCCCTTTGTCTTGGGTGCTCAGCAGCCCCACCGCAATATGCCAGGGCCTGGCTTTCTCCGAACTTTTCTTGCCTTGGATTTATTGGGCGTTTGGCATCCGGAGGTTGGTAGTTTTCATCAGTTCTGGAAGGTTCTCAGCTCTTCTCTCTTCCTGCATGGCCTCTGCCCTATTCCCTCTCTTTTCCTTATAGGGTCTCTTACTCACTTGTCTCTCAACCCCCTCACATGTTTTCCAGTTCTTGTCTCTTGATGGGTAATTTCTTAGGATCTGTATTCTGGACGGCTAACTTCTTCATATTTCTTTCTAATTGCTAATTCTCTCATGCAGGAAGTTTTAGCTTTAATTATTACACTTTGCAGTTCTAGACATTCTATTTGGTTCTTTTTCAATCTCTTTGGTCTTTCTTTTTAGTTTCTTGTTTCCTGCACATATCCCAGCTAGTAAACATAGTTGACTGATATTCTGTGACTGTTAGTTCCAGAAAAGGGGGGCTATTCCTAAGCCCCGTTTATCAGAAGCATCTCTACCGCATGAAGAGGGGAAACACAGGTGCCCACATCACCACAGCACCGGGCTCTGCTGCTCCTCTCCCAGGGACAGCCCAGAAAACGGTGTCGTTTCCTACGGCAGCATTCCTGCCATCCAGCAAGTGCACGTCAGGGCCGGCAGTCTGGCTTGGTGTGCACTTGGCATATTCTCACCCATGTCTCTAGGACAAGGAGCTGGGCAGAGTGGGGTTTCAATCAGAGCAGCCAAAAGGGAGAGGCGTGCTCTGAAGCCTTCCTAGGCACCTGGGAGCCCCATGAGATAGGACGGTGAGCAGGAGAGCAGCAGCTGTTAACTACCCATGTGATGGAAGAGAAAATAACTTCCCAAGGTTCTCCCAGGCTGTGACCTGCAGAACTGGAGCTGGCTGGGGGTCGGTCCATTCATTCATTCAGACAGCCAATGTACACGGACATGCATAGCTTCATGTGGATTAAAATCTTGCAGGTAAAATTCATTAGCACAGGGCCTGAAGCATAAAAATGCCCAAAAAGTCTTTACCGCCACCATCATTGTTATTGTTTCTATTATTATTAATCTCCTAGGAAATACTGATCTGTTGAGTTAACACATTCAAGGTGCCAAGTTGTGGATCTTTCTAAAAGAACAAGGTCCCCTGAGCAGGGAGAATTTGCATCTTTTGCTCAACTGATAAGCTTAGAACAGTGCCTGGGATGTGGGAGATGATGAGGACCACGGTGGGGGGAGGCGAGGGGGGGTCAGAGTACAGCCTGTTTGCCTAGACAGCAGAGATCTCAGGCAGGGAAACTGCACACCCAGGAACAGGAGAGGTGACCCTGGGGGAGGCTGGTGGGGGTTGGACGTGGGAGGTAATGAATAGGAGATGCCAGCCTTCCCTCCACAATTTTGTTATATCTTGGGGGAAACGGGGGCTGAGGAGGGCCCTATGATGACAGCCTGAATTGGGTAAAATTTAAGGATAAGGAATTACTAATTAGTAATAAGGTGGAATACTTAAGTGTAGGAAATGAATAATATGTAGCTAAAAAAATAATGATATAGCATTAGGCACTTGAGACATGTGGACGCCAGGCAATTAACCTCTATTCTTCTTCTGAATCACAGTTGTGCTAATTGGTTCCTTTGCTCTGATGGGGCCATATTAACTTTTGTCTTTTTTTCTAAAGGAGCAAGTACGTGGGGTAGATGTGCCGCTCTGGTTTGGAGGAAAGAAATTTTCCTGAATAATAACCCAATTGCAATTTTTCTCCCAAAGTGTTGCACTACAAACGTTGTGTCAGACTTTCCTGGTAAAGCTCCACAGAGACGGAAAAGGTGACTTAGACACCCGACCTGTTTCTGGAGCAGTTGAGAGAAACGGCATATCTGGCCTCCTCGGGCCTCGGACATCCACGTGGTCCCAGCTTGTCATTCATTCGAGCGACACGTCCTTCCTCGAGGCCCCATGTTCAGGGTGCTGGGGACACAGCACAAGCCCAACAGCTTCCTGCTCTCAGGGAGCTTATGACTTAGTGAGGGAGGAACACCAAAGGCAGGTGAACATGTGAACCTACTACAACCTCAGGGTGAGGGAGAAAAGGGGAACTGGGTGAGAAGACTGTCTGGGAAGGGAGAGGTGATTTTTAGAGCAAGGTGGTCCCGTGGGCTCCTCTGGGAGGCAGCATTTGAGCTGAGACATAAGTGGAGCGAGGGAAAGAGACTTGTAGTTATTCAGAAGGTCGGTACTCGAGGCAGAGGGAATAGCAAGTGCAAAGGCCCTGGGGCTGGTGTTGGCTTGGAGCATCAGGAAGAGCAGGCTGGCCAGTGTGACTCATTCTGAGTGAGGGCAGGGAGAGGAGGAAGACGGGAGGCTGGAAGGGTCACGAGGGCCATACATGCAGGGCCCTGGGGCGTTGGAGAGGACCTTGGGTTGATTTCCAGTGTGCAGTGAACTCACTGGTGGGGTGTGAGCAGGGTCTGATAGGAAAGGCTCACCCAGGCTGCTGCGGGGACAGTAGACTGAGGGGAAAAAGGATGACAGCGGGCATAGAGGTGTCACGTTGAATGGAATTAAGACATGGAGAGGGACATCTAGGCATAAAAGAGCCAGTGAATCCGACCCATATTCTGGAGAAATAGTCTCCCGAGGTACAAAGCATGGGCAGAGGCCACGCCCTCCCACCTACAAACAGACATCAGGCACGTCAGAACCCACCTGGGCAGAGAACAGCCACGTCAAATTCACTCTGCCCCGTGTTGATAGTCAATGTCACGGGTAGGGCACATTCAAAAACTGACCCAGCAATTCCACACCCAGAACTTTACCCAGAGAGAGAACCAGGCAAGTGCACATTAAATAATTCACGTGCAGGGTGGTCCCCAGTAGGAAAATTGTCAACAACTGACATGTTCATCAACAGAGGATTAGTTAAATAAGTCATGGTACATTCAGGCTTTGGAACAGTATCCTCAAGATGGTAATGTTTTTAAAGTTATACAATGCAGAAGAGAAAAAGCGAAAGGTAAAATTGCGTGTATGCTGCGTCTTCCCAATCATATTTTCTGAGAGATTCTCTTCAGAATCTTTGAAGCATCATTTCTTCTCAGATACAGGCACATGTGTGTCCTAAAACAGGATGATTCTGTAAATGTTACTTTGTATGTGAAGTTACTGCGTTAGGTGAGGTACCTTCGACACGCAGCCACACAGGGCCCGCACAGCGGACAGACAGCTGCATAGTAGCCCTCTGGCCAGATATACCAGAATTGACTCAGTCAGTCCACTATTAATGGATATTTTCATGTATTGTTCCATTAGTGTTACTTTGTGGGTATATTTTCAAAGGTGTGACTTTTACAATTTGAAACAGTAAAAATGATGATGTACGTTTGTTTATTGTGCAGACGTCCACGGCGTGTCATGGAGAGATAAAGATCAGGCTATGAAACCCTGTGGTGTGGCCCACTTGCTGAGTTTGGGGACATCTCTGTGTGTGTGTGTTTACAGGGAGCCTGGAGGGTTGCTCACCACAATGCTGACAGAAGTTATTGATCACACCCTGGTGACTGCAGGTGTCGCTCTTCCTTAGTGCTTGTCATCATTATTGTTATTTAGAATGGGAATACATATATTTGTGAGGGAAAAACAAGCTATTTTATATTTGGAGAAGAGTTCATTGGGAGGTGATTCCTGCATCACACTTAAAATGTGAATTTTGCGTTTGGACCTAATTTGAGCACCAGTGAATTTTGTACTGAGCACTTTAGAATTAAATTGCGCTTTTTTCCGCTCTGGTTTCAAACACAGTAACAGCAGCACGATCGTGGACCTGAGCGCGGTTCACCAGCCGCACCACAAGAGGGCGGTGTTTGCAAGACATTGTGCTGAGGACCTTCTGCTGTTGGCCGGGGTCTAGAATTTTGCAGGGTGTTGGGGCAGCCAGAGCAGAGATGAGATGTTATGTTGTGTGGCTTCCAGTGTGCGCCCTGTCACCTATCTTTTCTTCATCGGAGCTGAGTGGAGGTGGCACGAAGGAGGGCTATGCCTGCAGCACCCCCTCCCTCCTGCTCCAGGCCGCCCCCACAGCCCTCCTACCCCCTCAAGCTAGGTCACTGCTCCCTCGCATCCTCCCTTGGCCCACCCGATTCCTGCCACAAGACCCTATGTGGGCCTGGGGCTGGGTGGGAGTGGAGATTTAGAGTGTCCCTCCACACCTTCTTTAGACACTGGAGCTGATTTGGTCCCTCCCAGCCACATTCTGACCCCAGGCCCCCTGAGTCTTGAACCCTGGGGCCAAGTGGCTGCCTGCTCTTCTCTTGCCTCTTTCCCCTCTCTCCTTTTCCCTTTCACCTTCTTAACTTTAGGGGGAAAGGCAATAACGTATCCATGAGAGCAATGCAAACACTACAAAAGGGGAAGCTAATGAAACCCAAGTCTTGCCTCCTGCCATGCCAGCTTCCCAGTTTTCTCCCCGAAGCCATAACTGCTGAGAGGTTTTAGCAGTTACATCCTTCCAGGGACTAGTGGGAGCTACACAAACGGGGAGGTGCTAGTCTCTGCTCAGAAACCACAGCCTCCGCTAGGCTCCCGGTTTGTGTTCACCAGCCAGGGTGGGAACCCTTCCCCGCCAGTTCACAGAGCGCCTGGGTGCTTTTCCCTGGCTGCGGAGCATTCTGTCATGTGGACACACCATGCTGGATTTAAGCATCCCTGTTGGGGAACGTTGGGGCTCTTTCCAGTCTTGTGCTCACAGGGGCCGAGGGCAGTGACAATTGTGTCTGCACAGCTTGCAGCACAGACTAGATTCTCAGAATGGAAATGGCTGGTCCGGGGTGCAGACACTTTTAAGGCTTGCGTTAGTTGTCCAGCTGCTCTCCTGAGGCCTCTGAGCCAGTCCGAACTCCCGTCCAAGGCATGAGATGTGGTCCCAGCAGGAGTGCCCTTTGCTGGTTTGATAGGTCCTGCTTCTCAGTCTTGACCGAGGTCAGAATTACCTGGGGAGCTTCCCACAAACACCAGTGCCTATGTCACATCTCAAATCTCAGACGGACTCCATCGAATCAGACATTTGTTCTGGGCGGGAAGGGGGGTTGGCAGCGGGGGGTGCTAGGCATCAGCATTTTTAAGAAATTTCCCCAGAATATTCTAATGGGCAAGCAGGGGATAAAGGCCACTGTGATAGGTGGAAAATATCTCATTGATTTCAATGCACATTTCTTTCTTTATGAATGAGGATGGGCATTCTTCTTTGAGAACAGTGATTTAGATGGTTCTTAGATCACAGACCCCTTTGAGATTCTGACGAAAGCATTGATCTTCTATCCCCCTGGATCTCCTCCGCAGGCCCCTAGGGGCTGTGAGCCCCATCTTGAGGACCAGGCCCAGAACTGTTCTTCAGGCCCTTTCCCAGCCTCCCCTGCTGTGGCCCACGCCTTGGGTGTTCTCCCTGAAGCCCTGCCTGGGCCTGAGCCTCGTGTCCCACCTGCTGAGATCTGCCACAAGCCTCTGCTCCAGATTCCCCTCTGTCCACCTGCAGAGTCACCCGGGTCCTCCAAGTGGGGCTTCCCTGGGGCCAGCTCTGAGGTGAACCTTGTGGGCTGCCGAGGTCCGTAGCCCACGGTGCCTGCCCTCAGATGGCTCAGAGTCAGCAGATGCTTCTGTTGCCGTGTGACGATGGGGGCTGTGGAAATGGGGGGTGACACGGCACAGAGGGGATACAGTTCACTCAGGTGGGGACAGAGACTGAGGGACGAGTGTCAGGGGCCTTCCCAGGGGCAGACCCTGAGCTGAGCCTCAGGGATGAGCAGGCACCTGCAGCACCAGGTTGGGGAGGTCATTGTCCTCTGAGGAGGTAGAAGCCAGGAAGGATGGACAAAGGAGCATAGCCGCCTCAGGGTGCTGCCTCAGAAACCACAGCCTCCGCTTGGCTCCTGGTAGGGGGTGGGCGAGAAGTGAGATCAGGAAAGGCCTTGGGGCCCAGCAAATGGACACCAGCAGGGGAGGGGTGTGCTGTCCAACCAGATGCTCTGCAGGGATGTTTGGGGGGGGGGCTGCCTGGGCAGGGAGATGGGGATGGGGCTCGCTGGTCAGTGGGGGTGAGAGGGGGAGGGAAAGGCTGGTTCTGGTATATTAGGACAGTGGGGTACACTATGCCACAATGTATTTGTCTGGTCTTAAGGGACGTCTTCATCCTTTCTGGCTTTGGCTGTTCTGAGCAGTGGTACTACCAGGCCCCTCCAGAGCAGAACCCGGCGCACAGATAGGTGCACAGGTGCATGGACAGGCTAAGAGTGGAACCGCTGAGTCACAGTTCCCGTATCTTCAACTTCTGTCTAGTCACCAGCTTTCCCAAAGTGGCTGAACTGGCTGCCCTCTGAGGGACAGAGGCTCCCAGCACTCGTTCACACGTTCACGGACCCTTGCAGCAGCCGGCCCGTTTCTGGTGTTTGCCAGCCTGGTGGGTGGCACAGCGTTGCCTGTTACTGTGGCCTCACATTGTATCTTCCTGGTCACGGCTGAGCTTAAGCGTCTCTGCAGATGCCCCTCATACTGTGTGGCTCCGTCTGAGAAGGGTCCGGTCCTTGTTATTCTCCGTGTTTTGAAATGCACTGTCTCTTTACAATAGATTTGTGGGCATTTTTATTCACTCTGGAGACCAGTCCTTTGTCAGAATGGAGTAGCATCTTTTCTTCTGACACTTTAGTTTTTCCGTCTTTTAATGAACTTTATGTTCTTAATTTTAACATAGTAGAATATTACAATTCTTTCACCGTTTTCATGTTTTAAGGCTTGTTTTAAGAAATTCTTTCTGTGTTGAAGTGGATTTGGTGACTGGAACCCAGGGCCCCTGAGCAGGCCTAGCACAGACTGCTGAGGGGTCACCAGAGGGGCAGAGCCCCGAGCAACCCCTGGGGCTCTGGGTGAGGCTGACAGCTGGGAGAGATGGATGAAAAACTGGGTGAGGCGAGAGGGAAAGACAGGAGAGAGGCCGAGTGCTTTGAATTTGATCCTTTTAGCAACAATTAAGCGATTGCCATGGACAAGCAGAGGAAGAGCCTTGCTGGGAACAAGACACAGGCGGAAGGAGAGGTACCCTTGGCCTCACCTTGGTCCCCCAGCCCCATGGTTCCTGCTGCTGCGCCGTCAGCCTTTACTGAGACATTCCCTGGCAACAAGCATCCACTCCCCAGGAAGAGGAGACTGTGGAGAGGCAGGAGAGCCTCGGAGCATGTGCGCGTGTGCGTGGAGTCACTCAGGGCTGGCCGGGCAGCGTTCATCGTGATCATAATTGATGGCGACCCTGAGGCGCTGATTGGGTGGTGACGGAGTGAGCCACAGGACAGCCCAGAGCAGGAGTGTCCCACCGGGCTAGGAGTCAGGGGTCGGTGCGCTTGGATCGGAAAAAAATGTGTGTCCTTATTTTCACTAGCCTCTAGTTGAAATGTAGCATTTCCTTCAATTATGCACGTAGACAAACCAAGTACTGTTAGCCATGCCTGTGACTTGTCACTCATTGAAGTCACAGATATTTTTACATCACATTGCTTTTCCTGGTAGATACTTTGAAATATCTACTTTAAAATTGCAGTTATTATGTGTCTACTAGATCTTTGGTATTTAATATGTTAATGAAGAAGCACATATATTACTATATCACAATTTTTTTAAGTATTTTGATAATCATATTGACAGATATTTGGTTCCTTTGTAATTCTGTGTGATTTATTTTATGCATTTAAAAAATTTATTCCAAGGGGGGATCCTGAGGTTTACCCAGAAGACCAAAGGGTCCGTGAAACAGGGATGGTTGAGAAGGGGACTCCAGAGCGAAGACCCTCCCCGCAGGAGAAGCCGCTGTGAAAAGCATGCGTCCTCAGACAAGCTGCTGCGTGGGGGTTGTGGGGGGCAGTGAGGCTGGAGGAGAGGGAGGCTGTGAAAGCGTTCTGTGGACAGACGGGCCCAGTGCGTCCCTGACTTTGGATGAGAAGAAGCTGGTACTGGGACAGCTCGCCATGGTTGCTGCCCGTCTCTTCTTACTGGTCTGTCTCTCAGTAGACGCTAAGCTCCTTGAGGGCAGGCTCCTTGGGGACTGGACTGTGGCAGTCACCTAAATGTGTGGAGGGGATGGGGGCAGGGGTGCTATGACAGTGCTCAAAGCCCTGCGGAGAATCTGTTGCTGCCCTACCTTCCTGGCCTTGCCTCTGCTTCCTCCTGTCCCCTCCTCCCTGGCCACGCACACACCACCCTCTCCCCCGTCCATGTGGGGCTCTGGGCAGGTACTGCCCTGTAGTACCCAACTTCTGGAACTTTGCTCCCTCTTTCCCACCCGCCCATGTGTCAATCAGGGTGGACTAAACAAAGCTTTGGGAACAAATAATCCCGATTCCCTTGTGCTCTGGGTGCGGCTCTGTTCCAGGTGGTCTTCATTCAGGGTCCAAGGCTGAAAGAGCAGCCTCTCCCTGGAACCTTCCCAGCCACCTGGCGAGGGAAGCAAGGGTGTGGTGCTTGGCGCTGAGTATCTCTTCTCCTCATGTCTCATTGACACAGTGAGTCACATGCCACACCCAAGTTCAGAGAGAGGAATGTAATTCTCTCAGAGGGAGGGGACCCCGCCCGGAGGTGCCCCCAACCCATCCTGGTCAATGAACTTCTCTCCCTCCCTCAAGAATCCCCAGGCCCCACCTGGCCCTGGTGTCCTCAGAGGGAGTTTGTCTGTCCTGCCCTCAGCCTCTCCTGTGCGCTCCGGGCAGCCAGATGTGCCCCGGATCTGAATCGTGCCAGACCGTTAGCATTGGCAGGTGATCGTTACAGCTGCCGGTAAGCCCCAGGAGTTCCTCCGTGACTTGATGAATGCCCTATTTCCAAGAGAAGCAACAGCTGATGAGGGCCCTGGGGTGGCTTTGAAGCCACGAACCAAGAGTGATGGGGGGTTGGGTGGAGGATTTTTAAGAAGGGTGTTTGGTCGCCTGACTGGAAAGGAGGGAACGACCTACATCAGTACTCAAGGCCTTTGCGGCCCCAGGGCAGATGGGCCGTCTGCTCTGGATGGATGAAGCCCGGCTGGGGTTCAGGGACTGTGGGCAGGAAAGGAGTGTCTCAGCCATGCGTTGTGCATTGACAGACAGCACAGGGCCTCAGTCAGTGTGACTCTTCCCCTGGCTGCTCAAGGGCATGGGGCCTGCTTTGAACAACCAGCTTCTTTGTGCCTTGTAAAGTCTGCCGGAGGAGCTCCGCCTGGAGGGTTGAGTGCGACCCGTCCGTGCCCAGCCGCCCTTTCGTGAGTTAACTGCTCGGCACAGACTAAGTGTGTTTGAGGGGGCGGGGGGCTGCTGTGGATCAGCAAAATCAGGTGCATATTTAAGGCTGCATTGTGTGGAAATGTCCAACAACATATGCGGTGTCGTGACAGGGGCATGTCCTTCCCTTTCTAACCTGCTGGGGCCACTGGGGCACGCCCAGTAATGAGGTGCCACTGGCTTGTAGCAGCTCCTGGGAGTTGACTGACGCATTTCCGGAATGTTGTGCACTAGTTGTCAAAGATAACCATTCTAAAAGTTAAATGATAGAATATTACAATGGAATAAATTCTACTGGAACCAAAGGTAAAGAAGACAGGAACTCGGCCCTTTCCAATGATCTTACTGTTATCGGTGTGCTTGAGGCTGTTCCCATCTGTTGTATTTTTGGGATGGAAGTACCACATAATGACACGCATCGCTTTGCAACCCCGCATCGAGGATGTCAACTTGGGGGACAGAAAGGGGAGGGAGGGGCGGGCAGCCTCGCTGTGGCTCTGCCCACAGAGGCCGGCTTCTCATGTGTGTGAGATAGAGTTTGGAAAAGAAAGACCAGAATTAGTCTGAAACAAGTTACTTCAAACTATTTCTTTTATCATCATTTAGATTATTTGGCCACCTGTCATGGTGGCAGACCGTTCCTGAGCTGCCCTGGAAAGTTCCTGAGGGGGTGTTACAGGACAGGGACCGGCCCGGAGCGGTCTGCCTCGGTCGGCCTGTAGCGCACAGGACCTTGATTTCCTGCAGGAAAGACTGCACGACACAGTGCAGGTGACTGGGAGAGCGCGTTTGCTAAAGCTGGAAACAGGGAAATGAGAAAGGGCCTGGGACAGAGGAAGCAACAGGAGAGCCCAGCCGGGGCTGCTTTGGCTCACTGAGAAATAAAGGTCACAGTGGCAGAAGTGAGCCAAGGCGTGGTTGCTGCTAGCTCAACAGAGTTAGAGAGAAGGGGCCTTGGAGACAGGTTCAGGGGGTGAGCCTGGGATGAGCTGCCACTGCCCACTGCTCCCCTGATTGCAAGTCTCGCGGGGTCCCTTAGAGTTTGGGAGATGCACCGCTGCGGGGGAAGAAGAGGGAGCAGGGTGCTCCTGGGAGGGAGAGTGCTTCCTCAGGCCCTTCCTTTGAGGGTTTTAAAGGCTGGGAGTTTAGGGGAAGTCGTAGGGAAGACCTCAGTAGCATACTCATCAGCTTTATGCTGATGCACCAAAACGAGATGTATTCCTTTAACTTCATCTGTCCTTGAATGTGGTTGGCAAACGGCACTGATTGGATTTCTGCTGTCTATCTCCCTGAGGAGGTGATTGAAGCTATGCACCTTCTGGCTGGGGGGGAGAAGTGAAAATCGCTTACTCTTAAGGGTCCTTGGCTAGGGGAGGTAGGGTTTTTTGATTTACTAAATGGCTGTGAACTGCCTGGACGTTTATCTGCCTCAGTTTCCTTACTCCACTTGTCCTGGCTCACTAGCCTGTCTCTAGGACCCAAATGGAGAAGACCGCAGTGCAGACCCAGATGTGCCAGAGTGGTCAGTCCACACGGCCGAGGCCAGAATGAAAGGAGCGTGTCTCTGCTCTGAGCCCCTCTCCCTCAGCCTGGTCTGCGTCTCCCCCGACTTGGGTGTCAGACCACTGACAAGGGAAACAGGCTCAGGGCCCACTCCGAGGCTCTCCTGGCCTCGCTTCTCTGGTGCTATAGGAGTAAATCAAATTAAAAGCAAACTTGAACTGAGTCCAAGTTGTCCATATCTCCCATTCTTGAACCCAGTCCAGGGTCCTGTTAAAGTCACCGAGCAATTTATACGATGCATTGCATCCCTAAATTGTCACACTGTGTCATACTCTTAAAGATGCTGTTAAAAACATATGTTCCTAAATGTCAATTATAATTCTGACTAATACGATTACATTAAGTCCCTGTCGCACAAGATGGCAGAGTTTTGAGCATCGTATGTGGAGATAACTCTCAAAAGTAAAACCGATGTGTTTTAATTGCCTTTCAGTCCTGCTGCTCCGTGGTGTTCGTTGGATCCATGGGTTTAAATGCTTCAGGGGCAGGTGGGTGTCTGCCAGAATAATATATTTATTGCTCAGCTTTGGCAGTCAAATAGACTTTTTATTTTATCTCCTTGGCCAAATAATAGTCTTGAAAGCTGGGCTTTTTGTTAAGAGATAGAAACGTTTTCTAAATACCAAAGCTTCCCTCTACATAGAAAGTGTCAATACCTCTGACTTTGGATATAGAGTTTTACTGTGAGCCATAAAAAGAGGGAATTCAGGGTGCTTTTGATGGAAGCCAAGTTCCCAGGAGGCAGGAAGGGGAAGGAGAAAGCACCCCACCCTGCCTGGGAGAGGTGTGGGGATGAGACCAGCATGAGGACCTGGCCAATTGCTCAGGTGGGGTGGGGGCAAGACCACAGAAGCTCTGAGAGAAACCAGAGGCCGCGGGGTATCCAGGTAGGTGACCCTGGGGCAGGTACCCACACGTGAGACCGGATGTCTCTACAGAAGGCCCAGGAGTTAGTGGTGTCTCCCAAGGGACAGAGATGCTGCGAGGATGGCTGCCTGGGAACCAGGAGTGCTGGCAGGATCTGAAGCTAGTGACTGGGGCTCCTGGGGCACTCACAGGCCAATGGGTCCTGGGTGCTCAGCTCAGCAGGCCAGAGATGAGTGGAAGGGGACACCTAGCTGGAGGCCAGAGAGGACCCCAAGGACAGCAAGGACACTCTAAACCCCTCTCCTGCACCGCCCTAAGGCCACATTCACTTGCTTTATGGCACTGAGCTGCCTCCTACCTAGTCCGTGGTGGGTCCCAGGCATGGCTCTGTTCTGGGCCTTAGTAGGGGACCACAGTAGAAGGCACAGTAGAAGGAAAGCAGCACCCCAGGAGCCCCCATGCGTGGGGGGGTCTTAGCCATTGTGAGAAGGTAGGTGGCCGGAGGTGCCACAGACAGAGAGGTCACGGGAGCTGCGGGGGCAGGCCAGGCCCTTCCCTCAGGAAGGGGTGGGAAAGAGGTGGAAAGCTCTGAACTGCTGACGTAAGACGTGTCTCTGCCTGCACCTGTAAAGAATTTTTATGAGCTAATTTGAGCCAGACTGACGACAGTTGTTGGCAAGCAAAGTCTCAGAGGCCTGAGGAAATGCTCTGGAGAACGGCAGTTTTGCAGCTCATTTTATGCACTAGAATCAAAGGACGAGGGTGGCTTTTTCTGGTGGCTTTGCCTTTGTCTAGGGCCTGGAGGCCAGTCGAGGCTTAGTAATTGTTGGCTGCGTTGAGTCCCTTCTTGGGGCCCGTACACGTTCTCAGACGGTAACTGGTAACCGTTGGCTGAGACGCCCCGAGGGCTTGGGGGTTGGCCAGGGCATAAGGAGGTGGGTAAGAGGCTGCCTGATTTGTTTCCTTATTTGTTGTGAGGAGGGGCAGAGAGTGCAGGCGAGGTGTAGAGGGGCGGAGGGAGGTAGAATTGCACCCTGGCCATGCCACCTTTTGCTCCCTTCTGGAAACCCGCAGGGGACGGGGGAAAGCAATTCTCCCCCAGCAGGCTGGCTCTGAATGAGGCAGGCCCCCGGGTCTCCCCTGCTGTTGTCTGCCTGCTGGGCTGGCGCTGTCCCCAGGTCCTGGCTCGCGCGGAGGTCTCTGAGCAGTAGAACGTGGGTTGCGGTGTATGTAAGGGGCCTGGAGGTGGGCCCACATGGGCCTGTGTTGTCCTGCTGGGATCATCAGCTGCTCTGCAGAGGAAAAGGAGCAGGAGGGAGGAGGGCGTGAGGAGCCTGGCTCATCCCTCCCAGAGTCAGCAGGAGCCGCTGGGGCTGCAAGTGCTTGGGGGTCCTGGCCCATCCACTCTCCTAATCCAGCCGGGGCCTTGACAGCTTCTGTCTCCACCTCAGCTCAGGCTGCTGTAACAGGGACACCACGGCCCAGGGGTGACGGCAGTTAAACCACAGACATTTACTCCCCACAGTTCTGGAGGCCCGGGGTCCAAGCTGAGGGCGTGGCATGGTCGGGCCTGGTGAGGATCCTCTGCCTGGCTAGCAGACGGCCATGTTCTTATCGCGTCCTTACATGGTGGGGGTAGAGAGAGGAAGCGAGCTGTCTCCTGTCTCCTCTTCTGAGCGCACCGACTCCACCTGAAGGCTCCACCCTCACGACTTCACCTCCTCCCAGAGGCCCCACCTCCTAAGGCCACCCTGATGGGGATTAGGGTTTCAACAGATGGATTTTGGGGGGCCACAGACATTTGGTCCTGAGCAGGCTCTGTCTGCTCTCCTGCCTCTGGCTCTTCTGAGACTTCTCCAGGTCTCAGTTCCAACGTCTGCACAGAGCCCAGCAAACGTCCTTGAACACCCCTGCAGGTGGACGGAGCGCCGAGTCTGGGCCTGGCGTGTAGCTTGTTCTCTGCAAACGCTCATCAGCAGGGCCAGTGCTGCTGGTCCCATGGTCCCACCACTGGGCCTCTGGAGCAGGTGGGGTATACGCTGAGGGCCTCTAATTCTGTCCCCTGAAGCTGCCCTGGGCCCTCTTCTTTCCTCCAGGCTCACCTTCTCCACTCACTGGCTTCATGATTCTATCTCCCCCCGACCTCGGCAATGGTCCCCAGACTCGTGTGAACCAGCCTTGTCTGGACACCTCCGCTTGGGCGTCCCAGGGACACCCTGAGTCAGCTTGTCCTACAGTGGAACGACCGTCGTCATTACTGCCCACACCCCCCGCCCCGGCTCCTGCCCTGTGCTCCTCATTTGCCCAGGCACAGACCCCAGCCCGTCCTGGTGCTGCCCTGTCCCGCGAAGCCCATCACCCAGTTCCTGGAGTGTAGCTAACCTAGAAAATTCGAGGGACGGGAGACACGGGGGAATGTGAAGTGTGGCCACAGCTGGGAGGCTGCAGCCCCCAGAGCAGCTGCCTGGACTGGAGTTGCCATCGGTGTGGGCCTGAGGGGACGATCACCCCCCTGGGCCTCCCGACTCTGTGTTTCTCAGGGGTAGCATCCCTTTGCTCTGTCTCCCTTCCCCAGCCGGCCCTGGAGGCGTGCCCCCCAGGACAGCTCCCTGGCTGGATGCGAAACTGCAGCTGCCTCTTTACCTCCCTTCCTTCCTGGAGCCCCTGATAAATGTGCTGGGATCCCCCATGGCGGGATTTTGAAATTACAATCCCATCCCTTTGGATTTACCCATTCTGGAAACGTCCTTTGGGGCCCACTGTCCAGGCCCTGGAAAGGACTGCAACCCCACTGGGCCTGGGTTCCTGCACAGCCTCAGCCTCCTGTCTGTTCCTGTGTCAGCCGCAGGAGGTTTGCACTGACCTCCCTGCAGGGCCCACGCCTGAGGTTTCTGCTTTGGCCTGTGTCCCAAATGGCCATCAGTGCTTCCATCTGCCCCTCCCCCTGCTTGGCCTCCCAGCCCTGGGAGCTGACAGCTGGCTGTCAGAGTGAGCTCCCCAGTTTTATTTCCATGAGTGTGATTGTTGGTGGTGTGGCAGTGGGGTGGCTCATCCCTGCAGGGGACAAAAGCACTGGCCTTGGAGCTGTAGAAATGGGGCATCTCCAGGACGTTTCAGCCTGGGGCAGCCTCTGTATTTACATACCCCTCCTGACCCCCCCCCTTCCAGGGGCCACAGCACCGAGTTTGCAAACTGAGGCCCTGCCTACCTTTTGCTGCCCCTTCCCTCAGCACACACAGAGCCTGAGGCAAAGAGAAGTGGTTCATCCCTTTAAAAAGAAAAATCTCACCCCAGAGAGATTTATGAGCATCCTTAGGAAAGGCTTTCAGGCAGAAAAAGCTTTTATATTTTAAGCCAATTCAGAAAAGGTCGGTGAGGGGGGCTGGTGCCGGTGCCGAGCCAGTAAGAAGTGCTCCTTGTTCTCAAGATGTGAGAGGGCTGCTGGGACAGCAGGGGTGGGGACCCTGGAGAGCAGGGGGGAGAGATTCTGCTGGCAACCAGGCAGCCAGGTGGGCTTCTAGGAAAGTGAGACCTTCTCTGCCATCTTCTTCCTCCTCCCTGGCCTCAGGCACCCTCTCACTGCCCCCCCCCACACCTTGCCTTGTGGGGTCTACTGCCTGCAGCCCACTCCACGCCTACCCGCCCTTGTGCCTTGTGGCTTTGAGCCATCTTGACTCTTTCACAAGGTCACAAACCCAAGGAGGGCGTCTGCTTGGTCCAGCCAGGGGGCCTGGCTGTCCCTGGCATACCAGGGTGGCCTCTGGATGGGGACCTCCCCAGGGTTCCACCTCCTCTGCCTGTGGTGACGGTCCCACAGGAAGCCTGCCATCTGAGGACTTGCGTGCGATGCACTTCACTAGGAGGGCTCACAGGGCGCACAGGGGTCCCATAGGCCACACTCTTGATAATTATGTAAGAGCTGAGGTTCCTGCTCTGTTTTTGGCGACTGTGTGACAAAAGGACAAGTCACCCACCTCTCCGTGCCTCGGTTTCCTCATCCACAAAACTGGGATCCCACCACACCTCTTTCGTGGGCTCTTGGAGGGTGACTGAGATACCCCTTGCAGTGTACCTGTGCTCAGGCCACACTTCATAAAAGCAGCAACACCTCTCTGCTTGGTCACCTCTCTCTGAATGAAACGGGGCGGAGCTGGAGCCCAGCTGCTCTGAGGCAGGGGAGTGGCCTAATGACCTCAGAACAGGCTCTGCAGCCACCCGCCTCCTGTGGCTTTCTCCCGGACACCTGGCTCTGCCCTGAGT
Source organism: Macrotus californicus (assembly GCA_007922815.1). Taxonomy (NCBI): domain Eukaryota; kingdom Metazoa; phylum Chordata; class Mammalia; order Chiroptera; family Phyllostomidae; genus Macrotus; species Macrotus californicus. The sequence goes on along the minus strand of VMDR010000378.1, from coordinate 79,003 downwards.
CCTTGAGAAGGAAGGAATTTCATGCACGAGGAGCTGGGGCCTGCACTTGTTAAGATGTCTTCCGTGAACTGGCATTTTCTTAAAAAAAAAAAAAAAACTGAAAATACAACCTTTGGATAGTCAGTCAGTAGGCTTCCCAGGGGCTTTATTTTCTCCCCGTTGTCTTGGGAGCACTGCTCAGCGCGTCTCCGAGAATGTTGATAACTGAATCAATAGCTGTTTCCCTCTAATTTATTGAGCTCGATTGCCTGAACCTAATTAGTATGTTTCTGAGCCGCGGAGAGCGTCTGCGTCCTGGGTTTAGGCAGTGGGATTGACTGCACAGCTGCCCTGAGCCGGGCAGGTGGGGGTGGGAGGGAGAGGCTGCACAGACCTTACTGACAGCCTCATTCCGAGCAAAAGTAACAGCCAGACACGCCCACGTGGCTCCCAGGGCAAGTTCCTGGTGTTTTGACTGCCCTAGGCCCCAGCCCTCCAAATGGAGATCCTTCACCCCAAGCCCCAGCCTCCCAAGTGGGAGACTACGAGGGTCTGTGTTGGAGATCCCACCCCCCTCTTGGTATAGCTGGGTGACTCTTTTCTCTAAGTCTCCATCTCCTTCATGGGAGCAAGGGGCCGAGGACAACACCAGAGTAGGGGGGAAGAAAAGGCCTTCTGTAAGATGTGACCACGGGGGTGACACTGAGACTCTTTGGATTGTAAGGAGGAGATTCAAAGGTCCAGCCCGGAGAATCTGCCCTGCAGGAGGGTTGGTGATTGGAGAAAGGGGCAGGGGACAACTGGTCAGAGAGGAGACCCTGCAGGTGGCTGGGCCAAGGGACATCCAAGGACAGAGATGTTAATCATCTGATTTATGTCTCAGTGTGCTATGCTGCATATCACGCCGTTGTTCACTCCAAATTTGTCCCAAAAGACGGCTCCCCCAAAAGCAGGGGTATTTGGGGCAGGAAAAAATCCGGCAAGTCCCCATAGGCCAGGCCAGTACAGACCAGAGTGTGCCTGTGGGAAGCAGAAGGCACTACAGGATCTTTATTTATTTTTTTAAAGATTTTATTTATTACTTTTAGCCTGTAACCCTGGCATGTAACCCTGACTGGGAATTGAACCAGGGACCCTGTGGTTCACAGGCCGGCACTCAATCCACTGAGCCACACCAGCCAGGGCAGCAGTACAGGGACTTTAAAGATGATTTAGAAGCATAAGCTTGCTGAGAATGTGGAGCTGTGCTGGGGTCAAAATCAGGGTGACCCCAGGGGAATGCTTTAAAAAAAAATAGACATAATTAACATAACACAAAATTCACCAGTTTAAAGTGTACAGTTCAGTGGGGTTTCAGTATACTCCCTGTGTTCTGCAGCCATCACCACTAACTCCAGAACATTTCCGTCACCCCCAAAAGAAGCCCCGTCCTTGTTAGCGGTCACCCTGTTGTCCCTCTGCCTAGCCCCTAGCAATCAGTAGTCTGCTTTCTGTCTCCGTGGATTTGCCTCCTCTGGACATGGTGTAAATGGAATCACACGGTATTTGGCCGCTTCCATCCAGCATCATGGTTTCTAGGTTCATCCATCTATGCCGTAGCACATGTCAGGGCCTCATTTCTTTTTGTTGCGGAATGACGCTCCATTGTATGGACAAACCGCATCCTGGTTATCCGCCCATCAGCTGATGGACTTTGAGTTGTCCCGCCCTCTTGTGCGCAGGGCTCCTCCGAACACTCACGTGCTAGTTATTGTGTGAAGACAGCATTTCAGGTTTCTCACGCCGAGGAGTGAGATTGCTGGGTCGTTCGGTCACTCTGTTTGGCTTTTTGTGGAACTGCCTAACTGTTTCCATGGTCTGCTTTTGTAGCCCTGAGTGTGAGATGTTGGCGGGTACAACAGGTTTTAAGAGGTAGCCGCTCACTTTTGAAAGGGTTTGCCTTTAGGGGATATACTCGTATGGCCAAGGGAGGCTGCTCCGGGGAAGGGATAGCCGGGAGCTGGCCCAGAGCTCCTTATTAACAGCTTTGAGTCCCAGCCGGGACGGTGCTGTAGGTGGTGAAAGGTAGACAGGAGAAGCAGTGCCTGCTTTTGTCTGCCTTGCTTGGGGGACAGAGCTCTGCCAGAACAGGGCTGACAGTCTCCCCAACCCCACCCACCAACCTCCCCGTTATTGGTCAGAAGGGGTACAAGATGAGGGACGAGAGAGGAGTCCGCACATCAGCCTCTTTCATGCAGCTGTCTTGCCCCTTCCAGCGTGTGTGGCCCAACCGGTCCCAGGCCTCTGTCCTTTGCTTGCTTCTTTGCTGCCTCCTTCCAGGGCTTGTGTCTCCCAGGCCAGTTTTCCCTCCAGGTTGATCAGGAGGAGACACTACAGAGCAGACTGGTCAGGGTTCTCCAGAACCAGCAGGGGGCCCTGCCTCCAGCCTGGGAAGAGGCCTCAGTCTTCCACTGCCCACCTAGCCCAGCTCAGGGTCAGAGCTGGGGACAGACCACAGCAGGTGTCCCCTCCTCCGGCCTCCAGGGCTCTGCAGCTCTCCACTCCCCGACAGGACAAGGTTGGCTGTCAGGCTAATGAATCTTTCTGGGGATGACTTGTGGACACACATCCAGCATTTCCCTGGGCACCCAAAGGTGCCAGTGTTAGCTGTTTTCTTTTAAAGGCTTTGGCACCGTATTTAAAGGAAGCCTGTCAGCGAAACCGTTAGTACATTAAATGACAAGGACAGAATAGGTGAGAGATAATTTGAAATGAAGATCCCTGAATGACATCCCTTGCTCCTAGCAAGAGCGGTTTTGAAGAGAAATGTGATTAAAACAAGGGGGTTCCCCTGAGCCAGGCCACAGTGACCACATTGCTGGGTGAAGTGACGGTCTGGTGACTGCGGTGTGCCATTTCCAGGCATTCAGAACCTCTGGGGGAGCTTTGGCCTGTTTTGTGCAAGGATGTCAGGCAGCCACGGTGAGGGGTCCAGGGTTGGGGCAGTCTTGTCTGAAAATGCAGATGGGCTGGAAGTGCCGCTTCATCAGAGCTGTCAGACGCAGAAATCAGGGCAGAGGTGTCTGGAGGAGCTCTCTGGCGGGGAGGGACGTCTGTAACCCTGGAGCACATTCTGATTCTTCTCCAGGCCAGCAGCCAGTTTGCTCCCAGGTGGAGTAACCAACCCTCCTGGTTTGCCCAGGACAGAAGGAGTTCTTGGGATGCAAACCTTTTAGTTCTTAAGCCAGGACCATCCCAGGCAAAGTGGTTTCTTTTAACATCTGCTAACCCTGACTACAGACAGTTGGGAGATGTTCCGTTGTAAACCCTCCCCAGGGGGCGCTATCACCTCATTGGGAACAACCGGCTGTGGGGCTCTCCTGACCCACTTCCCCGCATTGTACTGGCATAGCCTTCCCTATGCTGGTGTTTCTTTTTCCCTTCAGCTTTTGAAAATGTGAATATTTTATTTCACCCCTAGCTGTATTGAGATGTAACTGACATATAACATTGGCTAAGTTTGAGGTGTACTGCGTGATGATTTGACACATGTATATGTTGCAAAGTGATTACCACAGTTTGGTTCGTTAACACATCTATCACCAGACATTAATATTTTTTATAATAATCCCTTCAGCTTTTAATCTTGAAAATTCTTAACCTTACAGAGAGACTACAAGAATAATAAATACCAGTAAATGCTTTTAAAGTCTTTTCCCTTCTTTTCTTTTTCTGTAAACATCTTTTAATTCTAAAAATATTATTATGTATTCCTAGAGCTATTTTTAAAATTTGATGTATTGTAATAAATTACCATCATTGCTCCTTTTTAAAAATGTTTTGCTCAAATTGTCCCAAATTTAGCCAGTGGGAACTCCACCAACAGCAAACCTACCGCATTGAGTTCAAGGTGCCTTTGTAGTCCTTTCATAAGAAAATGTCATATTAAAGATACTCAGTTAGAATATTATGCTCAAAATTACTCGAATTAATAATTTTGTCTGTGTGATTATGTCATACCTGCCACTTATAGGATACACAATAAGGTTTATTTGCCTCTGTTTATGTCAAATTTAGGGTTTGCTTTTAAAAATCCTTTGGATTTAATTTTGTTTTAGGATATATAAAACACTCCAGATGAAAACTGTACAAAGGTAAATTCATAGCTGCCTCACTGCCACCCTCTTCACCATGTCCCCTCGTGCTTATTAGTTTCTAGTTCATTGTTTCTGTATTTCTTTTTGCAAAACTAAGCATATGGGTATAAGAATAGTTCCCCTTTTGTTACACAAAATGTAGAATACATTTTATAGTCTCTTGTATTTTTGTTTTACTTAATAATGTGGGGGGACACCCCCAAAACTGGAATTATCTTCTGGAGGCTTCCCCCGCTAGGCGAGTGTTCTAGGAACCCATCTGGATCTGTGTACCAGCTGGTGTTGTTGTGAGAGGCTGTGTTTGGCTTCAGTGAATTTTTTTTCTGAAGACTCACTTTACCCATTTCATGATGGGTGATTTACCAGCCCACACTACATGAGGCTTCAGCAGTTTATGGCTAAAAAGCAGCCTGGCCCCTGTGCCCCACCCTCTCTATTCACCTGATCTCACCCTGAGCGACATTTTTTTTTCCCTGGATGAAAAACGTCCTGAAAGGGAAACATTTTGCCAATGTGGAAGAGGTGAAACAAAAAATGGCAGAAACACTAAAAGGATCAAAATCAATGAGTTCAAAAACTGTTTTGAGCGGTAGAAAAATGTCTTGATAGGTGTATTGCATCAAATGGAGAGTACTTGGAAGGTGACCGAAGTTTAAACACAATTTTTTATAAACAAATTCCAGGGTTTTTTTGGGTCCCCTCTCCTATATCCTGGAAATCATTCCATGTCAATTCATAGGGATTTTCTTCATTCTGTGGCTGCACAGAATTTCCTTAAATAGATGTACCATGGTTTATATTCACGTTGTCTATGAGGATTGTTTGTGTTTTTCCAGTATTATACAATCACAGATAATCCCGCCTTTTGCATCGTTACTTCACATTTGTAGGTAGATTCCTAGATGTGGGCTTGTGGCGAAAGTATAAATCCGTATGTAGTTAAGGCTTGCATAGGGAGGTGCCAGCTGATGAACTTTCCCTAGAGTGGGTTAGAAGGGAATTCCACAGTTACTTGGCAGCCATCACAGAGGCCCCCGGTGGGTCCTGTGGGCCACAGCCCCGGCACTGGCACATCCTGACATTAACTCACCTATGTCCTCCAGGCACAGATCACCCATCATGAGCATCTCGCTAGAGGATGCAGGCAAGAGAGGGGCTCACTGCTGAGCCCCGCCCCTAACTCAGTGGTCCTCTCAGAGTCCTCAGCAGTCTCCTCAGCATCTGGCTCGTACCCACGCTTTTCCTGTTTCCACAAAAGCCTGCTGTTCCTCCAGCTTCCACCCAACGACCTTCACAATTCATGATTATTTTGGACAAAACTAAAGCTGCAATCTATGCTGTGTTTAAATCTGACTTTCTTGGGAAACCTCAGATGATCTTTTCTAATTGAGTTGAATCTCATAACCCAGAAAAACTCCCGGTCCGGAGCACACTTTGTATATGAGGGAAAGAAAAATGACCCCTTTGTGTTTGCCCGGAGAGGGCCCCAAACTGGGACTAAGGCCAGTTGTGTCTTTGCCCAGGGCCACAGCCCTAGCTGGAGGGTCCCCTGGCTCCACCCTGCTGAGGGCAGTTCCGGCCAGATTCTGGGAAGCCAGGGCTGGAGAGACAACTCTGTCTCACTCTACAGACCGAAGTAGTGTGGTGTGTGCATAAGAGATTTCTGCAGAGGCTGCCGTCAGAATGCCAGCAGTAGTTACCTCTGGGTGGCGTGTTCCCAGGAGATTTTAATTTTCTTTTTTATGTTTGTTGTTATGTTGTCATTGTTTGAAAACAATCATTTGAGAAATATTTTATTTTAAGATATTAGCTAAAAGGTCACTGAGTTTTCCTGGCTCGCATGTGCCATGAGACAGAAAAAATGGATCTATTCAAAAGCCTCACATTTCCACCATGCATAAATTCAAGTTGAATCACTAAGTTGGTAACAGGATGTAGCTTTTGGTCCCCTGTCGTCTCTGTTACCATCAACAACAGAACTTCTGTGTGCATCTACCCTGTGCCTGGAGCTGTGCTGGGGTGACGGTGACGCATTGCTGTCCTTACGACGGTGGCAATGGAGTAGCAGGGGCAGCTGTCCACGAATCACCGCTGAGTATAAAGAGATGAACAACCCAGAGAGGAAGGGATGCACTTTGTCTGAGCTGGGGGCAAGGCGAACCGTTGGCAGGGAAGGCTCCAGAGCAGTGAGGCCCAGCTGAGTCTGAAAGAGCAAGAGGACTTTTTAAGGTGAAAAAGAGGGCTGTGGTGGGTTTTCCAGGCTCTATGAAAATGTGGGAGTGTGAGATGCAGAGCATGCCACAGGTGAGGCCAGACGCAGACCCTGAAGGCCCTATCTGAGACTGTGGGCATTATAGCCCCTTCCTGCTGGGGTTTTCCTGACTGATGCAGAAAGCCTCTTGGACAGAAGGGCAGGTTCATCCCTCATTACTCCAAAGGCTGGAACTAAAACCAAAGGGTGACAGGAGGGAGAAGACATTTGACCTATGAGGGGAGGGGCTTGCTGACATCACTCGGAGTTGGGGGAAGTACTGCCTCTTTAAGTACTCGGTTCCCATCCAGGGAGGCACTCAAACCAGGTGGCTGTCTGGGGTTTCTGCGTGGAGAAGGTTCAGCCAGATCACCGCTGGAGTTCCCTCTGACCTGACCTGTCAGTGTTCTGTGCAGAGGAACAAGGGTGTAGGATCAGCCTGGGCCTTCTTCCCACAGGGTCAGACTTTTCTATTTTCTACTCATCTGAGTCTATCCTCTCAATTTTTTGACTTTAGATTCAGTTTCTCTGATTCTTTGAAAAACTCAAGCAAGCGCCATATGTTGCCTTCTATTCTTAGAGTCTGAAAAATATTTTATAAATATAGTTTCTCTTCCTCCCTCCTTCCCCCTGCTCTCTCTCACGCAAGCACATTTACACACAGTTAACACCAAAATTATGCACAAGAACGATTATAATTAGAAAGTAGAAACTTCCCCTCCTGCCCCCCACCCCCACCCCCACCCCTGGCACCATCTTCCCATAACCCTGGACTTCTACTCTGTATTATGGAGCCCTGAGCACATCATCTGCTCTCTCTGGACATGATCTAAGAGATCGCCTGGTAAAGTAGCTATCTCAGGACCGGACACACAGTAGGTGGGTCATAACTGGCAATTGAAGTTGTAAGGCATTGCCTCAAGGAACCCTGGACACGTGCAGAGAAAAGAACCGAGCATGGGTCAAGAATGGGCAGAATTAGCAATGTTCTCAGAAGATGGGACACAGGCATTGATTTGCAGGATGACTTGGAGGTTTCCAAAGAGACTGAAATTCACAAATCCAGGTGTCCCCTTCCTCGAATGGTGTTAGACACCCGGCATTGAGACATGCCTTTCTAATCCTATACTCCATTCCTAAACCACCCACTGAGCTTCTATTGATTCCATTCTACAGATTCCTCTATTGATTTTATTCTGATTATAACAGAAAAACATACAGGATGGAGGAAAAGTAGGCTTACAGTTATGAGTATGTGAAACACAGAGTTTATTCTTGTATTATCATTTATTAATTATTGCGTTATTTTCCACATGAACAGTTGTAAACCTACTTTTGCCCCACCCTGTATATATTCAAAATGGGGGGAGGGGAGTAAAGAAAAAAATCACCGAGTCTTCCTATGCAGAGGTCACCACTATTCCTATGTTGGTGTCTTCCCTTCCAGTCTTTTCCATGCGTATGTAGCTGTTGCAGATGACAAAGACAACTCTGTGACTTGCGTTTATCTGGATTTGTGAATGTATTAACATGACCAGCCAGTCTGCAGAGTCAGAATGATTGCAGAATCAAGGGTATCTGACGTTTATTGGTACTTACTCTGTGCCAGCCACTGTTCTCCGCACGTCTCAACTCGTTTAACCTTCGTAGCGCTCCTATAAAGTAGGTGCGGTTACCATCCCCGTACTACAGGTGTAGAAACAGGCACCGAAATGCCAAAGTCACGCGGCAAGATCTCGAACCCGGGCCTGCACTTTAACTGTGACCTCTCTGTGCTGCCTTTCTTTCTTCCTGGTTTTAGCCTAAAAGGCACTTTGTCTCTTAATGGACTTGGGAGGCGTGCAGCTTCATCCACTGTGCGTGCACTTGGTACTCCGGAAGCCTCCCTGGTACCCTTTGCGTTGGTAGGAAGGGGTGTTTGGAGGGAGGCCAGGTGACCGGGAGGAGGAGCCTGGCTGTTCGCACAGGTGCACTTAGTGTGTCCCTCGGTGAGCAGCTCCCTCTCTGGGGCCTGATCCTCTGCTCTGCCACTCAGAACCTCGGAGGGTCAGCCCACAGGAGGACTGCTTCTCCCTGGGAGGCTCCTGCTATTAACCCAGCTCAGGGGACCCAGGTATAATCCCAAACACCAAAGTGCCTATCCACACGGAGAGCCAGGAGAGACCTGTGGGCCTCCTCCTGCGTGCTCACCAGCCCCTTCCACCTTAGAGTGAGCCACGCTGTGACAGAGGTGGTTTGGGGTCATGGATCTGAGTGCTGCTGGGGTCTCAGCCTCAAACTTCTTTGCTGACTAACCTTGACAAAGGGACTGAATTTCTTCTGTCCCTCAGTTTCCTCATCAGTAATAGGATAGTTCTAGCACCTTCCTCTAAGGATGTTGGGAGATGAAGTGAATTAACGTAACTCAATGATCCATCCTGAGTTATGTGCTCCGTGGAGAGGGCCTAGAAACGTGCCTGGCACCTAGTAAGTGCTCAGTAAATATTAGCTTTTGATACCGGCGCTTTACCCCTGGACCAGCCCAGGCACAAGTCCCCCGGAAGCTGTAGTTTCTTGTTTTTGGTCTATCCCCGGGAACTGTGCTCTCCGTCAGGGCAGGGACCGTGTTTTCCTACCATCGTATTTACCCTGCTTGCCCAGTCAGTATGTGATTATGCCCTGAGTGCATGCTTATTTTAGTGCATAAATAAGTGAATGAATGAATGCACTCCCACCACCTAGATCTATGGAGTCCTCAAAATGTTGGCAAATTCTGAGTATATATCAGATTTCCAAAGGGGCACGTGACCCTGAACAGGCTGAGGGGTGGCCCCAGGCCCTGGGACAGGGGGAATTAGCCTGGAAGGGCAGCGGTTCTAAGCTCACTCTCGGCTCCTCAGAGGGCCTTTTGTAGGGCCTGGCATTTCACGTCCGAACGTGAAATTCCTTGGCCCCCCCGCATGCAGTTGAGTGCGTTTGCTCTAATGAAGTACTTGCTGGATGTCGCTTGCCTTGTGTTCCCCCCGCACACACCAGCCCGCTTGTTTCGAGAGCTGCAGTTTTGAGAAACAGCCACACAATTTAGGAACCAAATCAAACTGCCGGATTGGAAGCAGTGGTGGAGGCAGGACCCAGCTCCCCACCCTTCCCAGGAGGGGAGGGGCCCTCTCCAGCAGAGTTTAGAGAAGGAGGGAGAGAGGATACAGTGATACAGCCTTGAAGGGCATCTGGAAGGGACCAAAGCCCCCCCTCCCTTTCCCTTCACTTAGCACGGCTTTGATCTCCCGCTTTCCACTCTCTGTCTGTGTGCAGGCACATCGCTGGTGCTCGTTAGGTGTACGGACTTTCTGCTTCTCCTCACTTAGCAGGATGAGTTTCCCAGGTTGCTACACTGCCTTCATATGCGTGTTTGTAACTTTCCTCAGTTGTCCACTTTGCATAAAATCACACTTAAAGGTGCATGACAAAGACAGCCACTTTCCTTTGACATCGAATAATTTCTAAGACAAGCATTAATCGATCAAAGTGTTTTTAATATTGCCGTATGATTTTCCAACGTGGGAAACTACCTTATGATGGCGCGATCTATGCATGTGCATGAAAGTGTGGGTTTTAACGCAGTCGTAGCATTAGATAGCGTTGTTTCACTGTTTTATCATTCGCCGCCTGTTTGATGTTTTAGCTGTATGCACGTGTGTATAAACTGCTGACGAGACTCACGACTTCCCATGTGCTTGCTTAACTGTTTAGTTTCTTCCTGGTGATACTTCTTTGTGGCCTTTGCGTACTCAGCCTGGGCTCTGAGAAACACATGTGTGCACACGCACTCACATGCCTGTTCGATCTTGACACGCCACAGGTTTGCTCATCTATATTCCTTCTTCTCCTCAATTTGCTCTCCATAAACCAGAAACTTAACTTTTTCAAGTGCCATCTTGTGATTTAAAAAAAAAATAGTCTCCTCATGTTTCAACCGTAGACCTTCATGAGGACACTGGACAAAATAGGCAATGAAGAAAGTGACAAGCATTTTTGGGGGCTTAGATAAAAAACTCCCTCTCCCCTTCACTTAGCCCTTAGCCCTTCCCATCCTCAAGGCGAGCCAGGGGCTCAGAACACTGTGTGTTCTCCCCATTTTACAGGTGAAGACTGTCCAGGCGCAGGCTTATTTAGGAGAGGAGCCTGCTTCCTCTTCCTCCTCTCCCTACCACCTCCGTGTCCGCAGGCCTTTGCAGAGCAGTTTTGGGCGATCACCTGGCTGTGTAGCCATTGGTGACTGCACTGCCAGCAGTGGACCCCTGTCAGGGTGGGGCAGGGAGAGCCTGGCTCGTGGACCCGCCATGTTGCCTAGAAGGGCTACTCCCTGTCCTGGGTACGAGGCCCTCTCTCTCGGAAAGGTGAAATGAAGCACCCCTGAGTCAAGAGCTTGCCTTATTGCACAGCATCAAATAAGCAAATACAGAAAGCACCGATGATGACGATGATGGTGATGGTGAAGGACTTAGGTGTTGAGGTCCTTCTCCATCACAGACCCTCCATTCCCTGTCACTGAGCCCTCACTATGTGCCAGCCCCTGAGCCAAGTGTCCCACACATGTTGCCTCGTTTCATCTTCACAGCAGTGCTGGGAGGTGGGTGTGATATTTATTCCCAGTTCACAGGTGAGGGGAGTGAGGCTTAGAATAATTAAGGTCACAAATTAGGAAGTGGCAAAGCTGGGATTCCACACCAGATCTGTGACAGGCAGAGTGAGGCAGGAGGAATAAATATGACTTTTATCTGCATTGTACAAGTAGGTAGAGCGGGCATCAGGGGAATCAGTGGCCTGCCCGAGGCCGCACAGCAATATGGGACAGAGCCTGGTCTTGGATCCAGGGTTCCTGACTCAGTCTGGTGCCTGTCCCACCACTGACAGAGTGATAACCACTGTTAACAGAGTGCACGCCGTGTGCCAGGTGTCCTGGGGCCTTCCTGGTCCTTGATGATTTGGGAGTAGGTCCTGGATAGAGGTTGGTGGGACCAGGGCTGTCTGGGCCTGAAGCTTTTGCTCTGGCCACGCCAGCCCCACTGCCCCATGGGTTTGCCTGGGTCACGGAATGCGTGCCAGCGTGCCAGCCCAGGGCTGGGAACAACAGGGCATCTTTGTCCTCGCTCCACTGACCACCAGATTTTCTTCTCACACATGGCTGACAGCCCTTGGGCAGCTGAGTAGGGAAGCCTGAGAAGGTTTATTTTTTTATTTCACTTATTTTCCAGATTCACAGACTTTCCAAGGAGAGGTTGGTTAAGAAAAACATCCCACTGGGAAATGGGGACGCTCTTTTGCAAACCTTCTGCCTCACTCAGGCAAGCTGCGATTCATGACTGTGAGCTGGTTATTATGAGTAATAGCCAATTGTAATGACCAGCATTGATGGAAAGCTTCCTTTGTTGAAGAAACTGGTTTAAGCATTAATTCAGGCTTTATCAACCCACTTTTACAAGTGAATCACAGAGGTTAGGTGACCCATCCTAGACCACACAGCTAGGAAGGGGTGGAGCTGTGATTCTGGCCCAAACATCATCCAGTTCCCAGGCGCACACTCCTTGGCCCCTGTACCTCCTTCCTTTCCCCCTCTAGGGCCCTGCTTCCTGATGGAGGGGACAGACGCCGGTGAGGCCCAGAGTGTTTTTCTTATAAATGTTGCATTTCTGGGTATGAGTCAAGTTCTGCCTTGAATTATGGTTGCTCCTGTCAGTTTCTCTCCTTTCCACAGAGGCTGGGGGCTCCTTCAGGGCTGGGTCCGTGGCTGGGCAGACCTAGTGCGCCAGCACAGTGGGAGGCCTGCACACGTCTGATGGAACGAGAGAGTGGATGAGAGCGCATCAGGGAGGGGGGAGCAGATGCCCATTGTCTCGGCCGACCTGGAGTGGGGTGCTTCTGCAAACGGTGCAACTTTACTGCGAACTTGAGGTGTGAGAGAAAGGGGGCACGGGCCCATTCCCTTGACTTGTTTAGAGCATGTATCTCCCCTGCAGGGGGCAAGCCGGTCCGCTCTGGGTGGCTCCTGGCTCTGCCTCTCCCCGCACCAAGATTCCCAGCAAGTGGCTGGGCCTCACCACCCTTAATGTCCCCATTTGAACTACAGCCCGATGTCAGCTTGTACTTCTTCAAGGGAGCGCAGATGACAGCTGCTATGATTTCTTCCTGGGAGAGTCAATGTCACTGAAAGAGTTGATTTTTAAAAATTAAGTAACTTGGGTGATGGGTGCCTGAGGGTTCATTGTATCTCTCCCTTTACTTTTGTGGATTCTTAAAATTTTCCACAGCAAGACATTTTAAAACCAAGTAATGAAAATTTAACGTGTTAGTTTTGTTTAGAATAAAACCCTGCAGGTACATCATGGGGTAGAATGCAAAATGTACACGCAACTTTAAAATAAAACACAAGATTTGAAAGAACTAAGTAGCTTGAAGTTGGTGCTTAGAATTACCACCTCAGGCCAAGGATGCGCACGATCTCACCAGGCCTTCAATTTCCTCGTCTTAGAAAAGTCGGAAAGACTGGTGCCTTCCTCCTGGTGCAATGTGATTGAAGTGAGAACAGAGATGCGACGGTGCTTTGTGAACTGTAATTATGCCTTCCAATTAGATGCTTTTTCATTCATTCAATATGTTTCCTGAGGTCCTACTATGTGCCAGGTGCTGGTCTAGGCACTGGGACCCATTCCTGCACAACTCTCCATGGGGGCAGGACAGACCTCGGCGCTCTACTGAGATCAGTCCGCCCAGGCGCAAATTCTGCCTCTGCCACTTCCTTCCTGGGTAAACGTGGAGGGTCTCAGTTTCCTTGTCTGTAAAATGGGGGCAATAATAATACTGCAGTTCCTTCTGCATGGCCGTGGAGATCAAAGGGACGGTAGATGTAAAGTGTCTAGAGCAATGTCTAGCCCACTAAACGAATGCTAATTATTACTGTGCCCACAAGGAGGTTACAGCTCAGCGGGGGAGCTCACAAAAACAAATAAGCCAAAGGGATTGAAAGCGTTGCTTTGGAGAAATGGAGATGATATGACTCAGAACAACAAGTGAGTTGTTCCAAGGAGGGCCGCTCCAAGGAGTTGACCTTTAGAGTGAGTCAGTCAGATGACCTAAAGCAGGGGACACAGGTCAGCAGAGGATGAGGGGGAAGAGTTGGACCTGCCAAAGGACCAGAGAAGGCAGAGTAGCATCAGAGCACTCGGGACAGTTGGTCAGGGTGTGAGCCGCTTAGCCCTGGGGGTACTTCAGACATTGGACCTGCAGGGTTTATTTACTTCCGGTTCCTGGCAGATGAAATGGGTGTGTTATTTCAGGATATTGTGCTGGTTTTCCAGCATTTGAAAGTGAAGTGTCTTGAGAAGCAGACTCCTTGTTCTGATTGTTGTAAGTGTGTCCTATGAGCTAATGGAGGATGGGGTGGGGAGAGGGAGGGGATGGGACAAGAGTGGTGACTGGGGTGAGACTGACAGGATGGAGGGGGCCATGTCCTCACAGACTTGGGAAGCAGGTTTGGGTTTGACTGTAATTCTGGGGGAAGCGAAGGGGGTGGGACAGAGAGGAACGTGGGCCTGTGCGCACGTCCCAGCCGGCCCTGAGGCGATCAGGAGGCTGGACTGCAGGGGGCGCAATAGTAGCTGCTGGGCCAGAGGGAAGGTGGGAGCTGATGGGCCCAGAAGCAGCGGGTGCCCGCGGAAGAGAGATGAGGCTCACCACTCACCTGCTAATGAGGAAAGAAGCCAAAGGAAAGTGAAAACCAAAGGGAGGTGTGGAGGAGATGACGGGACTTTGAGGATGTTTCCTGGACACTGGCATTTTTTCCCCCTGATTCCCAAAAGTCCTCCAAGACCTCCTATCCCTCCGTCTCCTCACTTCAATCAGAGTGCCTGTTCTTGATCCCTAGACAGCCTGGCGCGTTGTCCAGATTGAAGATCCATCTCAAGCACGTGGATCTGGGATTTTGTAATAAAGGGAGCGAGGATAAGCAAAGGGGCAGGGACTGGAGGAGGGTGCAGGCAGGAGGGCCAGCCTGGGTGCAGGGGCTCAGCCTGTGTCAGCCCAGCTGCCACCTGGGAGCGCTGGCTGTGAGCTGGGCGCCGTTAGCACGCCGCACCTGCACTGCCTCGGCTGATCTTACTGCTCCCCTGTGAGGTGGCTGACATCGCTGTCCCCCCTTCACAGGGGAGAGGCAGAGGCTCTAGGGGTCCAGGATCACCCAAGCCTGCCCGACGCCAGAGCCCTTTCCTGCCTCTGCCATTTGTAAGCTGCTTCTTAACGTGGTCTGACTTCCTCTGCCCAGTGCACACGGCAAAGCTGCCATTTTATTCAGTGGCTTTGGAGTTTGCTTCTTAATCGGGGGTTCAGGGTCCTCAGCTGGGCTTCAGCATGCCAAGACCCCGGAATGGTTCAGTGGGGGAGTATAATTCTGCACATGGTTCTGGGGAGAAGAGTCACAGTGCTCCGTTTCCCAAAGGGTTTGCGACCCTCCCCCCCGAGTCTTGCTGGCCAAGAGGATACATTTTGGCTGTTTTATTTCTTACAGGCCTAGAACACTGACTGTACATACTAAAACCTCAATAAATATCTGTAGAAGGAGTAAATGAATCTCATGGTGCAGGGTCTTATCCAGTATTTCTTTCTGAAGGACATCTTTCCACGGGCTTTTAGAGCACCTCTCTGTAGGGGACAAAACTGAGGCTCAGGGATAAGCTCCCAGGGCTGAGCTCAGAGCCTGGTGACTCAAAGACAGATAGATCTCCTTTCCCTCAGCCCAGTGCTGCCTGTCTCTCTTCTCCAGGGAAACACCGCGACGGTGGGCCCGTCACCAGGAAGGAAACCCACACCCATGCAGAGCAGTGGGGCGCACAGCCTGCCTCTGTCTAGCACGCACCCACGTTAGGCAGCTCTAGGACTGCAGGTAATGAGGCAAAGCCGTGATCACGGGACATTGGAGTTTCCAAGGGCTTTTGCTGGCGTACGAGGCTGCCGGTGGCTGGATCCACTCAGACTGGTCTTTGCACAGTGCAGAATGCCCTCTTTGCCCCTTACACAAATGTAGAGAGTTAGAGAGGAGGGATTCTTGAAGCCAAGGTGTTACAACACGGATGCCACAGTCTACACACCAGGGGACAGAAGTGGGTAATCCTCACCGCACTCATTTCCACAGAGCTAGAAAGGGTCTGAGCGCCTGCCTTCTCCAGTGTCCCAGCCATCCCTATCAGTCACAGTCAGAGCGCGCCCTCACCTGCTGGACCTTTTGCAGAGATGGCACCGAGGACTGGGCTGAGCCAGGAGGCCGGCGGCTGGAGTTGGGCCCCAGCTCTGTCTACGACAAGAGACTTGGCTTCTCTGGGCCCCAGGTTTTGCTCCACTATTTATTGACTTGGCCATTCATTCATTTCTTCAGCAAATATTTATCGTGCGCCTGCTGTGAGCCGGGCACTGGGCTGTGAGCTGGAAAGGAGGGAAGAAGTAGTTTTTCTCTGCAACATGAAACCTTTCGGTTCAGTGTGCTGCAGCCATTTTGGAAGCTCTGCGGGCCCCGGGATCATTTCCTTCTCCAAGCCTCGTCTCACTTCGTGCTGTCCTCCTTGTGATGTGGCTTCGAGAACACCCCGTCTTACTATGAACCAGGGGCCTGCAGGCCCAGGGGTCGAGCAATTCTGAGAACGCTGCTGAGAGAGTGACCACAGACGTTTGCCCTGCGGTTTGACTTACATACAGAAATATTTGGGTAACCCGTCATTACCTGAGCAGGTGTTGCTAGAGTTTACATTGCAGGCCTGAGTGATTGTGATATTCTGAGAAACGGTTTCCGCCCGCCCTTGAATTCTTCCCTTGGAAGAGCTCGTCTTGTATAAGCACCGTGTGTTTGGGAATGTTAATGGAGGGGCTGATTCACGCCAGGTGGGGTGGAAATACGTTGGAAAAGGAGGCATTGTGTAAACAAACCCATGCTGCGATTTGGCTCTGAGGCTGGAGTTTTAAATGTAGGGAAGATCAGAGGTCAAGGACTCCGACTCATGCCTGGACCTTCTCAGGGAGTTTGTCTTGGCTCCTCTGAATCTTGGTCCTGTTTTAGAGGAGTCATTTTTATCCCACTCAGTTTACTGACAAAATCCTGGTGGCATAGCATGAAGTCAAGTGTCGTTTATTGGAAGGATCCTAAAAGCTCAGATTTGGATGTGTGTCAGCTCTCAAATTTAAAAATAAATTTTTAAAAGATAAACATTGAAGGAAAAAAGTTGCTCACCCCTATATCTTCTATGTTTCTTCACCAGCTAAGGAAATTTGCCTAGATCCATTCTGTAATTTATAATTCACAAGAAATAGGCTTCTTTTTTTTTCAGGGGTGGGGATCAGACTAAATAGGCAAATTTGCAGATGAAATAAGAAGTCCTATTTCCTGTAGTGGATGTAGCCTGTCTCTATGCTGAGTGTTTTACACATATTACCTCTCATCATTATTCTACCTACCATTATCGACTCATTTTATATGTGGGGAACAGACCCAGAGAAGTGTGCCCCAGGTCCCCTGAAGGGGCAGAGAGTGGCTCAGCCCTCAGATTTGAACCTGGGTCTGGCCGACCCCATGTGACCCAATGCTGCCCTCCTCTCTGCTTTTTGCTATTGTACTTTCCCTGTCCTGGTCCCCATGTGCCCCCAGGATCAGCACCCTCTGCATCTGACCCATGAGCAAATATTCTGCAGTTTCATCTGCATTGGGGCCTGGAGGACTCAGCCACTCTCCCCGCCGCCCACTGGCAACCTTGTCCGGCATATCCAGCCCTTTCACAGGTGATGGTTGGTGCAGGGTACAGGGTGTCCTGGCTGGGTCAGCCTCTGGGCTCTAGCATCTGTTTGCAAGAATTGATATTGGAGGTGGGGGGCGGGGTCTGTCTTTGTTCAGTTGAAGAACAAAGAGGAGGCTGTTGGCAGGTAGGTGTTGGTGGACTGGTGGGTGAAGGGGATCCTGGAGGTGAGGAGAAAGTGGGGGCCTGAAGCTGAGGGGCTGGTCCCTTCAATATTTAACTCTCTGTGCCAGGCTGTGTGCTAGAGCCTGGGGCTACAGCTATGGACATGGCCAACCTACCCTTGGCAAGCTTGCAGCTCGAAGGGGAGCTGAGCAAATTGAAGGTGGAAAGGCCTGAGTTCTGTCAGTTCTGCAGCTTCTTAGCTGGGCGACCTTTCTGGGCCTTGACTTTGTCCTCTGTGCAATGGGTCAATAATTGTACGTCCTACCCCCAGACTTGTTGTGGCAAGTGCCGTGATAGGAGTGCATGGGGGCCAGGCATAGAGGATGGGAGGCTCTCGTGTTGTCTTGGAGGACAGTGTGGTTTCCTGGAAGAAGTGACACCTGAGCTGAGACCTGGAGGAGGACCGGGGTCTACCCAGCAAAACAGGTGGGGAACAGGTTCCTAGCGGAGGCATCACTATTTGGGGACCCGAGGACAGACCCATGTGGTTGGAATGTCCAGTGTGAGGGGGTTAGAAGGTGGTGACTTGGCTCTGGTCTGGGCCTCTTTTCACAACTCAAGTGCCCAACTGAGATCCGTAATTGGTGCTGCGGAGGGTAGACATTCGGGCTGCCACCACCACGGACTGCAGCGTGGGCCCAACGGCCTAGGAGGGGGGAGAGCTTGTATGGTGGGTGCTGCAGGGAGTCCCTAGGGGTGCTAGGAGGAGGGGTCTTTGGGGGGCTGGAGGGGACTTGTCTAGCAACCTCCCACAAACCTGGGCATGCTCTGAAATGGTAAGGGAGCCCCCAGGAGTCAGCATAATGTCCCCATGGCAGACTTGGTCTTCCCACCTTGGCAAAGCCTGTTGTGTTCCTGTGTCACTTAAAGAGGCAATCCATCCACCATCAAGCGTTTATTGAGTGCCTGCTGTATGCCAGGTGCTGTCCTAGACCCTGGGATACACAAGGGAGTGACACAGCCCAGGACTCTACTCTCGTGGAGCTGACTTCCAAGAGGGGGTAGGGCAGCAGTCTTAGCTGGAGTGGTCTGAGAAGGTGACAATTCCTAAAGTGAGAGAGCAAGCCACATGATTCTTTTGGGGAATGTGTCCCAGGCAGGGTGACCAAGTAGAGCAGAGGCCCTGAGAGGGGACCAGATTTGGGATGTTCAGATGGGTGACGTGTGTGTTTTGGCTTGAAGGATGGCAGAATGGAAGGAGCGAGGGTCAGGAGACATCAGGGGGCCAATTCTGGTAGCAGAAAAGTGACCTGATCTCACTCTGGCTTCTGTTGGGGAAGAGACTACAGGTGTCAAGGGCAGGAGCCCTTCCCTAATGTTGAGTGACCAGAGAAGGGCCTCGCTTGAATCCCGACCCCACCACTGCCAACGGCTGGAGGGGAACCTGAGCAGGGCCTCAGCCTTCCTATGTTTCCTCTCCTGTGAAGTGGTGAGGGTCCTGTGAGGCAGGTGCTCACCAGGGCAGTTCTTAGTTCCTGTGATGATTATTAAAGCCACGAGGGCAAGCTCATTGCCTTTCATGTGTCCTGAGAATCAAAACCGTCTGCTCTCTGCCCATGGCACGGGGCCTGCCTGTCATTGCCCATCCCCCTCAGTGCCCTCATGTCATTGTGGCTCGGGGTTGGTGGACAGGGCAGATGGCGCTCAAGGCCTTTCCACTGCAGCAGGCAGAAGGGCAGGGGAGGGGGGCAGCTGCAGGGTTCCTGCTGGTTCTGACAGGCTGTCAAGGTCAGTGTCTTGACTCCAGGAATCATGACCCTGATGGGGAGGAACAGGGTGCTCTGAGGACACTGAAGAGGGACACCTAAGCCAGAATGGGGTGCAGGGAAGGCTTCCAGGTCCATGCTAAGCTCTCCAGGTTGCTGGTGGTGGCAGTACCAGGAAAGGAGTGGTCCAAACATCAAACAGATTCTAAGGCATTTGAAATCCCAGCACTTAGGCGGGGTGGGTGGGAGAGACTGAAAGAAGTCATGGGGGAGAGATGGAGCTGGAGGGGTGGGCAGAGGAGACCAGAGTCACAAAGAATGGCCTGGGAGGAGGGTGCAGGGAGGACAGGAGCCAGGAGACAGATGAGGGGGGCCCTGAAGACTTGTAGGCCATGAGGGATGCTGGGGCCTGGACAGGATGGTGGCAGTGAGGATGCAGATTTCCAAGGCCAACTGGGCAACACTCGACTTGGAGATTGACTGAACTTGGAGGGACATAGAGGAGGGAGAGCTGATGCTCATGTGTGTTGCTCCACAACTGGTGGGTGGGGTTCCCTTTACAAAGATCCTGTAACCAGGAGGGAGGGCAGGAGAGGCTGAGCTAGACTTTGGTTGAGTGGGAAGGGCCAGGGAGGCACCCTGGGAGACTCTCAGGAGGCCTGGAGCCCTGGGGAAAGGTCCGGGCCTGGGAGTGGAGGCGGGATTCCCTGCAGGTAGACAGAGGAACCTCCTGGTTGCCAAGCTGCCTGGGTAACAGAAGGAAGCAGGAGTAGAAACGAATCAAGAGAGGTGTTGGGTGTGTAGAATACTGTGGGAGCCTGGGTGTGGGAGCAGTGTCCTAGGTTTCCCTGGGCTAGTGGCCTTGGACTGGGGCCATGAAAAAGGCCTGGATGTGAGCAGGTAGAGGAGGGAAAGGAAGAGGGGCCAGACATGGGGACAGAAGGAGCTTGGAACTATGGCCGAGGAAGGCTGGTAGAGGGAGGGCTTCTGGAGAGACTCCAGAGAGGAAAGTTGAGGCTCACTGTTGTCCAAGGTGCTGAATGTCTCACTAAAGAGTTAGGGAGAGGAGGGAAGCTTGGAGTGGTTTTGAGCACAAGAGGGACTCTTTTTTGGCCTCACTTCCCAGGCACATGTCCATGTGACACTGGTGCTCAATGGACAGAGTGCTGGTGGCCCTCCCTGCCCTCCCATATTCCAATCCACGCAGCCGCAGTCTGGCCAACTTTGCTCAATGGATACATGAGCAGAAGTGGGCAGGTGGCTATAGGGTCGATGCAGGGCCTGGGTCGGCACGTCCCCTCTCCATCCTGGGCCTGCCTTGCCAGGTTCTCGACACCCTGACAACTGCCTCAACCCTTCTCCTGCCCACCTTCAGCTGCCACACGCTCATGGCTGCCATGTCATCTCTTGGATCTACCTGAGATGGTGGGGTGTTGTCTCAGCAAGCAAGCAGCCTTGCTAGAGAGAGGGAACTCTGTGGGAAAATACTGTTCCCCGCTCTGGGAGTGCCCCCTACCAGGTGCTCCCACTGCCCTGCACAACCGGCCATGGCCCACCGTTGAACAGGTGTCTGTGACTGAATCATGTCTAACATGGACTGATCATTACCATGTGCCAGACCCAAGCAAAGCCTGTTGCATGCATCCCCTCATCTAATCCTCTTCGGCACTGTGATGTGGGTTCTACTGTTGCGCCCATTTCACAGATGACCATACTGAGGCTCAGAGACATTAAGTAACTTGCCTGTGGTCTTCCACACAGCCGCAGACTGTACATTTGGGATTTTTAATACAGGCAGATAGAAGACAAGTTGTCTTTTTAACTCATCACTCTATAATCACTCTCTGAGAAGCTGGTCCCTGGGCTTTCCCAGCAGCCCTCTGTCCCATCCTCCCTCCCTATCCAGCTGCAATAAAGCCTCCACTAGGTACCCTTGGGGAGCGATGGGCCATCTCAGGACATGAGGGTGGTTATGACTTGGGCGGGGATCTCAGCTTAGCCACTTACTTGCTGTGTGTATTCTGGGGATCATTACTTATCTCCCTCAAACCTCAGTTTCCTTATCTGCAAAATGGGGACCACTAGTCCCCTCTTCTTAGTTATGCAGAGAAAATGAGATAAGACTCTGAAGCACTTAGCACGATGCCAGGCACACTGGAAGGCCCCAGTAACGGCGTTGTTAGATTCTTACCACTGCCCTCGTTGCCTCATTGTTGCAGAGCTGACCCAGAAGCCACCTGGCTAGGCTTAAACAGGTGCCAGTGGCCCATGTGTGTGGCCGAGACCCAGGACAGGGAAGATGGATCATTGACCTCGGAAGCTCTGCATTATTAATGTCGTTATTCTCAGACTTTTAACGAGGGCCCTGGTGGAAGCCCATATATGGAAGGCTGGAGGCAGCCTCCACCGCAAGCGCCTCGGGCTCCGCAGTTGCCATGGAGTCCGGGAGGCGGCCTGGGGGTGGGCGCCCGCGGCGTTGCCCCGGGCACCGTTCTCAAGCAGGTCCTCGGTCTGGGGCCGGAGAAGTGGTCGCGTTGGGTTCCTCTTTTTGCGCGGGCCCTTGACCATTCCTTTGGAACCCTTGCGTGGGAATGGGGCCGGCAGGGTGAAAGAAGCTGGTGGGGACTGGAGCCTTAGGAAGGCTGTGGTGCCTGCTGCAGGCCTTCAGCCCCCTGCGATTCCAAAGAGCGGACGCGCCGAGGAGCCGAGGGGGCCTGAAACCGAGCCCCACTGCTCCTGCGCGTGTCTGCATTCGGCCGGCGAGCCAGGAACCCCCTGCCGCGCCACTAGCCCAGCTGCGGCCGTTCCGCTCCCCGGAGAGGAGGGGCCGGGCCTCGGCAGGGCAGGTTAGGACTCTTCAGCCAGGCTCTATGATCCGCACAGCGAGCAGCTGGCTCCGTGCAGCGCGGTGGGGCGGGGTGTGGGGCGGGCTGGGAGGAGCCGGGGCGGAGCCGGGGCTGCGGCGTCAGACCCGGCCGAGAGCCGTGGAGGACGCGGACTCAGACCGGCACGGGTGGGCGCGGGCGCTGTGCTGGAGCCTTCTCTCGTGGGCCGGGGTTGCGTGACCATGGCGGACAAGGAGGCTGTCAGCAGCGACACGGGGCCCCGAGGTGGGTGCAGAGCGCAGATCCTGCGGTTGCGGCGGGCGGGCCAGCGGGGGAAGAGGCTCCTTCCTCCGGCTCCGAGGCGCTCCCTCGCGGGCTGCGGGAAAGTGGGAGACCCCGCCCCACCCTGCCCAATTGGTGGGGCCAGGGTCAGTGCCACGGCGGGGTTGGGTGTCTAGGGGTACCGAGGCTGCCCACCGGTTATGTGCTTCGCTCCCGGCAGGGGTGCGGACAGTGCAGCGGGGACCGCAGCCCCCTCCTGGGCGCCCTGGCTGTCCTTGCCGCGAGGTGGTGCCTCCCGCGAGGCCCGGTGCGAGTCTGAGTGAGAACTGCCCACCGTGTCCATCCCCTGCGCGCTGTGCGGGGACGCCCGCGGGGTGGTCCCACATCTCTAGCAGCTCCTTTCCGTGACTCAGCGAGGAGGGGGTGGGTGCCCCTGGGCAATCGAACATTAGGACCTGTCACCTCTCTCAGGCCGCCGAGATCAGTCCTACTCGCCCGGAGTAGGGGGCTGCAGTTTCGGTCCGAACTGCATCCCACGCCCCTCCCCACCCTTCCTCAGGGATTCTGTGGGCTGAGGAGCACAGCGCGGGGGCTCCACTGTTCCCGCTTTGCCCTCTCCGCCCCGATGGGGGTGGGGAGGAAGACAGCTCCCAGTGCACCGGACAGACGCTCACATTTTGCAGATGTGTCAAGGCCGCTTTCTTTGGGGAGCGTGGTTAGGGCTCAGATGGGGGGAAGGGTAAGGAGCAAGAGAAGGAGGAGGGAGCAGCTCCTGGAGCCCCAGTCTACAAATCGCGGCTTAGCCAGCGCAGCAGACGGTCTAGCCAGGACTGTGGGTCCCAAGTGGGGAAAGTTGGGCACAGGGAGGCGCCGCGCGTGCCTGACCTGCAAGGCTGTGGCAGGAGCAGCCGCAGGTGCGGAGAGTAGTCCGGCGGCTTCTCCCATAGCAACAGGACAAGCCGAGACATAAGGGAAATTCATCCGGGAAAGGAGCGCCTGGCTCTGCAGGGACCCCAAAGCTGGGGAAACTGAGTCAGGTGGCAGCACAGCCACCAGGCTTGGTGTGATCGCAGTCTGGCCATCCGCGGTCGTGGCCCCCGCCCTTTGCTAGCTCCGGAGGCATGGGCCCCCTCCCCAGCCCATTGTTCCTGCGGATCTGGGAGGTGCCTCCCTACACAGCACTGCAGTGGTGGTGAAGAGTGGGGGGAGGGGGAGACCCTGACTTGGTTCCCTCCTGGGAGGAACCTTGGAGAGCCCAGGCCGAGAGCCCAGGAGGTGCTTTAACACATATCCCAGATCTGCCCCCCTCCTTGCCCTTCTCCAGCTGGCAAACACCGGCGGCAGTGGACTGGAGGCTGTCTTTGTCTGAACATCACTCAGCAACTGGATTGATTAATTTTTTCACCCTTTTCCTTTAAATTGGGAAAAAAATTTAGAATGATAGGGAGGGGATCTGAATTGCCAAGTATTGCTAAACCTTGTTAGTGAACCAGTTTCTTGCCCCTCGTGCTGGGATAGATAGTGAGTGGCTGTATCAAATGTATCATTGGCTGTAGGATTTGTCAAGTCAGAAGAGTGAGCAGGGATGTGCACCGTCACACACTATTTTGTCTTGTAAAATTGATTCAGCACCACTGTTGTACACGCGTGTGCACACACTGGGGCACTCGCTGTCCTGAAGGCTGGGAGAGCCCACCATCCAGGATGGGGACACTCACACTGGGTGTGCTCGGCCACCTGCCACTGCTCACCTGTGTCTGTCCTAGAGAATTTCTTCATTTCCAGTGATCTACAGTTCAAGGCAGGCTGTGCGAATTCCCGGCACATGGCCTTGGGACAGAGAGCAGGCTCTCTGGCAACTCACTGCTTCTCTTTGGGCTCCCATCCCCTCATCTGTAAAATGGGAGATATTGAGAGTATCTCATACGAGCAGAGCTTGCTCTCCCACTGCTCTATTAACACGTCTACTTCTAAGGTTTCCTCACTGCCTATTCCGTGCTGGACAAGTGGACATGCAATTTTTTATTTTTCTAAAGCCTCACAACAAACCTGTTACCGGCATTCCCCTTTTACTGGATAGGAACTCTAAACATGGGTTGAATGACCTGTCCCAGGTCACACATCTAAGAAGTATTGATTCCAGGGCTCCAGCCCTTCACCACTGTCCCATATGACCCCATGGCGGTGGCCCGTGATTGCCATTCTATTAGGGACATGAAAATGGTTGTTCTTCTGGGATTATTTCAAGGATGCTCTTGGTGCAGCGCACTAAGTGCCACAGGTATTGAACTATGTTAGGACATGTGAGCAGTGGAAGCCCTGAGTGCTGGGGTGTGCCAGAAAGGCTGGCCATAAAATTTTCCCTAACCAATTGAGTGAGCGTGGGGTGGGGAGTGGGTGGAGGTGCCCACGAAACAAGAAGGGCAGGAAATTGGTAGTTGTTGAAGCTGGGTGGTCTGTACAAGGCAGTTCATCACTATTCCATTTGTTTTGTGTATGCTTGTAAATTTCCTTAATTGAATGTGTAAATTAGTTAATTTACAGAGTCAGAAGGGCCACCCTTTAATCTCTGGAGCTTTGAACAGCAGAGGCTGAAACGACCTTCATTCCTGCCCCCACCGAGACCTGGGCTGGGCTGACACATGGAGCCCTAGAAGGATGAGATAAATTGGGGCGGGGGACAGGTGACGGATCGTTCGGTTTGGGCTGGCTCCTAAGGTGGCGAGGCAGGGCTAGGTGTGGGCAGTGGAGACCTAGTAATTTGCTCCAGGGCCGGGGTAAGGTGAGGAACAGGAGGCAGGGGCTTTGCCTGAGTCGGGGTTGCCTCTGTGAGCATCGCTGTGCACTTTGGAGCTGGGGTTCTTACCGTCCTGGCAGTTGACCGTAATGCAACTAAGCATTTATGCTGAAGTCTGAGAGTAGTGGGTAATTACTCATTTAGCCCCGACCACATTTGTGAATGAATGAATGAATGAATGAATGTATGAGGCGGGCCCGTTGCCCCATTTCACTGAGAAGAGAGCTGCCAGGCCAGCATGACACAACCGGAAATGGGCTGAATGAGGGTTAGGAGGCAGCCAGGCCTCTCCTAGCACATGTCTGGCATGTTGTAGGCCCTCGGAGAATTTTAGTGACTGTCTGAATGAATGGGGACATGACTAACAGACAGAATGTACCTGCCGACTTCCCTGTGGTCACCAAACTACAGGTGGAAGTAAACGGGTGCTGGATGTGGCTCCCAAACTGGCCAAGAAGAAGTCAAAGTGATGCTCTGGGTATCCCTGGTGAGGGCTCTGGCCAGGGGATCCACTCCGTGTCCATACCTGCCTCTGCAGCTGTGTCCCCTGCCACTGGGTTCCTATGTAGCCCCTGCACATGCTTCCCACACAGGGGCTTGTGTTTCCCAGAGCCCCGTGATGTTCTTTAGCCCTCATGTAGTTCCCCCCGCGAGGAACACCCTCCCTTTCTCTCGCAATGTCTTCCTCATCCTTCAAAACCCAGTTCAGGTATCACTTCTCGGGAAGCCTTCTTGGACTCATGCGTCTGGGAGAGATCCCGCCAGTGAAGTTCCAGAGCCTTCAGGACTGACTAGTAATCCCAGCCAGTGTTCACTGAAGGCACGCTGTTTCAGTTTTATATGCGTGAACCCCACTGAGTCCTTCAACAAGCCCATGAGGTTGTGTTATTGCCCCATTTTGCTGATGAAGTGGTTGAGGACTTGAGAAATTTGGTAACTTGCCCAACCAAAGAATCGAATCACCCAGCCAATGAATGCTTGAGTTGGTGTGTGAATCAGTCATGGAGCCTAGAAGCTTCTACTCTTTCTCTCAATGCCTTTGCTCCCAACAAGGGCAGGGACTGTGTCTTTCCTGGCCATACTCTTAGTGCGGGCACTTAGCAGGTGCTCAATAAACATGCTATTGTGTGTTGACTGAATATCAGTCAGCAAACCATGAGGGAACACAGCAGTGGGGAATAACATCCACATGCTACCCACTCCACAGTGGAATGGTGCTTCTAGAAGCCTGGATGCTCAGAGAAGTGGGAGGCAGCAGGTGGGGGTACAGGCGGGGTTCAGTCAATCCCTGATGAGATTCATCTTTGATTCCAACAAGGCTTTGAATGATGAGTCAGTCTTATGGGGGCAAAACGCTCTTTCATGGCATAAATAGGCCTCTTTGGGAAGGGAGAAAGCTTCTTTATTCTTGCTGTTCATGATTTGAATGGCAGGGAGAAACCAGGGCCTTAATGAATGAACAGCATGTGGCAGGGAGTGAGCACCTCCTACCCGCAGGCTGGTAGGGTGTGGGCATCGCCACAACAGCAGGGTGAGTCAAGGACTGACCAGAAGTGCTGCTTTATGTTGGCCAGGTAGGGAAGAATGTTCTAGGTGGATTTCACAGGAGCAGTCAGCTTGGATTCCAATCTTGGCTTTACCACTTACCATCCATGGGATTCTGGACATGTTATCCATCCCCCCACACCTCAGTTTCCTCATCTGTAAAGTGGGGATAATCGTAGTACCCATTTCAGAGTGGATTAGATTTACTCCCATATCACCTGCTAAGTGCTGAGTATACCTCCCAGCTGATTTGCTGTTATCTGCTGCTATTATTTACTATTAGGAATCCAGTGGACATAGGCAGGACAGTTATTATCAGTGGCTACATTTCATCCAGGAGACTCATAAGGGAGAAGGGCTGGGCTGAGATCCCACAGCTAAGAAGGACCCGATCTCAGTCTGAGCCTCAGGCCATGTGGCCTCTTGTCCTACAGACCCAGAACTTTGGAGGAGAGCTGGGTATTTCAGACTGTCGGCCCCACTAATTCCCAGTTGGCCCTTGGCCAAGGCCCTGAGGTCCCGCTGGGTTTCCTGGCTGGGGCACCAGTGGGGTTCAAGGTCTCTTTGCATCCCTGGACTCTATCCAGGGCCTTTGGCCTGTTACCCTCAGATTGACTCCCAGTCCACCGTCACACGGGCTCTGCCCATGTGCTGAGACCCCTGATCTAGAGCTTTGTCCGTGCTGCTCTGACCTCTGACAGGACCACCCCTCTTCTTCCAGCCTGGACCATGACCAGGCAGCTGTAAGGTGAGGTGGGGCTGATGGCTGCTCCATAGCACCCCTTCTGGGGAAACCTGAACTGCAGAATATGGGCCTTAGTTTAGTCCCATTATTGTTAGGGTGGCCCATGCACCCTGGTTTGCCGGGAGCATTGTGGTTTATGCCTCTTGTCCCCATGAAATTATTAATAGTGACTCCTTCTCCTTGCTAAGTATGCCAGTTGGGAAGATAAATTAGGTGGTTGTGCTGCTTATCTCTGTCCTCTCCTCAGCCATCAGGCCTCTTATGGGATGAGGAAGGCAGTAGGGGGTGTGGTTAAACCCGGGCTTTGGGCTCAGACACTTCTGGGTTCAGCTGTGTTTGACCTCTGGGTGTAACTTTGCTATGCCTCAATTTCTTCTGCTGTGAACAAGGATGGTTAATAATCTGCTCCATTAGGGGACGGTGAGAATGAAGTGTGAGAATGTATGTCAAGCACTAGGCACGAGCCTGGCACACAGAGGGCACTCAGCTAGTGGCTGTGATTTGGGAGGGGTAGGGTTACGCTTGGGTCTGGAGTCAGACTCCCTGGGTCCAACTCCGGGCTGTGTCGTTTGCTTGCTCTGTGGCCCCGACAATTTATTTTGCCTCTTCAGGGCTCAGTTTTCTCATCTGTAAACTATGGATTATAATAGTCTTCTTCATATGTTTTTTTGTGTGTGTGAGGATTAAATGAACTTATACAGAAAAGCACTTAGAATAGGTCGGGCCACCCTCAATTAATGTTAGCTGTTATTGTTATTATGAACAACAGTCTGAAGTTACATTCTTGCAGGCAGGAGGAATTATCCAGCTAATGAGTTTCCTATTACCATCATAAAAATTACCACAAAGTCAGCAGCATAGAACAACACAAATTTGTTATCTCATAGTCTGGAGACTGGAATGAAGTCCATAGCGGGTCTAAGTGAGCTAGAACCAAGGTGTTGGCAGAGCGGCGCTTCTTCTGGAAACTCACATTTTCCAGCTGCTAGGGGCCCCCACATTCCTTGGCTCACGGCCCCATCTTCCATCTCCAGAGCACATCATTGCAACTGCTGCTTCCCGTGTCACTTCTCTCCGACTCTGCCCGTCCTGCCCCCCTCTTGTAAGGGCTCTTATGTAAAGACCTCTTATGAAGCCCTCCTGGATGATCAGAATTAGCTCCCCATCTCAAGATCCTTAATTTAATCGGACCCGCAAAATCCCTTTTGTCATGTAAGATAGTATCTTTCTAGGTTCCAGGAATTCAGACCCGGGCATATTTGGGGGACCACTATTCAGCCTATTACAGCCAGAAAGATTGGGGTTCTGCCTAGATTTAGGAGGTTAGTTAGAGAGCCTTCAGTCTCCCCCAGGAACATTTTGAATGTTGCAAATTGGCCCTCCATGTTTTACATTAGTTGGGTTCCTCTTGAACCTGCCACATGACACCTTTCCGGAGTTTGGGTCGTTGGTCAGCTCTCAACTTTTATTCAACCCTGGTAGGTCCTTGGAGACACTGCCACTTTCAGGGTGGCTTAGTCCCTTCTCAGGAGCCTGTGGAATCACTGAAACCTGAGTAAAAGGGTTATTGACTCCCTAGTGGGGAATACTATTTGATTTGTTAAAGAATTAGTGAAATGTCTGCAAATTGTCACGTTGTATTTGCTTTTGCTATGTAACCAACCATCCCAAAATTTAATGGCTTCAGACAGTAGTGATTGTATTTGCTCATGATGCTGTGAGCAGGGCTCTGCTAGGTGGTTCTTCTGCTGATCTTGCCTGAGGTCACTCGAGTGACTGCAGTCATTTGATGCTGGGCTGGGCTGGAGAGCCCAAGTAGCCTTACCCGGGGCTCTGGGCGTGGTGCTGGCTTTTGGCGGGGTTTCCTTTCCCATGTAGTCCTTTGTCCTCAAGGAGGCTAGCTTAGGCTTCTGTATGTACTGACCCCAGAGCAGCAAGGGGAGGAGAAGGGGGGCCTCAAGGCCTCCTAAGACTTGCCTGAGAATCCATATATCACTTCTGCTGTGTCCTTGTGGACACGTGGAAGTTGTGTTGGCTCATTGGCAAACATTTTCAGTGTGTTTACCTTTGATAGATCAGGACACGCTTCCTCGTGATTAAAGAACATTGGGTGAGGAACTGAGAAAAGAGCTGAAAATCTAGATGCACCTTCCCCTTTAAACTCTTTGGGGAAACTGAGAGGACAGGTGAAGGAGCTGCAGGCATTGCCCCCGTGAGAAAACGGGATGCCAATGACACCCTGAGTGGGGCTTTTAACTTTCATCAGAATGGTCTCTGTAAGAAGTGAGGCCCCTCGTCTCAGAGCAGGACCATCCCCCAAAGATTCCATCACTGTGGCTTCGGGCCCAGGGGCGGGGCAGGGCTTTCTGTGCCAGGATGTCACTAGAGCCACTACTGTTTTTGGAAGGGCTCAGGTGACAAGATTCTGTAGGTGTTGACTGATACGCACCCACACTGTTTTCCCCATGAATCCTATGACTTTTAGTGTGCGCTTTTGCAGAATGTGAAGACTCTTAGGAAAACATACCGCACTATGGCAGACACACTTGGTTTCCATTTGCTGTGGGAAGAGTGTCCATTTAAAATCATTTGTGCTGTTCCAGAGCGGGGCCTCAAATTCCAGCCCCCAGGAAGAGCCTCTGGTCACTTACCTTATCTTCACCGCTTTTTCTGAGTGCGTTAACGGAGCATTTGAGACTGTTTTACTTCCCAGATGTCCATGTTTTGGGGGTATTTTTGCCGACTACCTCCCAATTTTACTGTCAGGAACACCCCCTTAGCCCACAAAACCTCAGAGGGAAGTGGGTTTTGCTAGTGCTTTGTTTCCCATAAATCGGCAGAAGTGCTCTCCTTTGCTGCTTTGTGTTTCCTGTAGATCAGGCCCTGGGAGCTTGCTGGTTTCTCTGTGACTGGGAGCAGTCGTTTCTGTACCCAGACCCCTGGTTCCTGTTTGGGACCCAGACGGTGGAGAGGTTGGGCTGGCCTCTCTCTGTCTCCCAGCTTCCCATGGGCTCAAGGCTGAATGCTTCTGGTCACTTCCTTCCTTTCTTGCCCTTTTCTCATTGTCCTTCAGGGGCCTCTTCTGCTGGTCGGGTACAGGAAAGTGCTCGCAGTGCGAGTGGCAGGAGCCCTGTCCCCAGAAGATGAAAGTTTTCAGGAAAAGAGGGCTCATAGTGGCATCTACAGCCCAGCAGGGCCTGTGTCATCGAAGGTCTAGGCCCGGCCCACCCCTCATTGCACAGTTGGACACATGGAGATCAGGGAAGGAAAGAGACTGAACCCAAACCCTTGGCAAAGCCAGGGTGGGAGTCCAGGTCAGGAGACTCCCTCCATGTGCTTCCCAGCTGAACCCAGAAATGACCTTGGCATCCTGTTCAATGCAGCGCTCCAGCCGGCCCCTCTGAATCGATCAGAGGTGGCATGTGGATCCAAGCCTCTTTGCCATTAATGAACCAGTGAATTGTCCCTCACATTTTAAAAGGGTGTTTGAAGAAGCAATGCTTAACTCAGAGGAATAAGGAGCCAAAGCGAATTGCTGTGAGTAAGAGAATCCTTAACGGCAGAACACAGGTATAACCTTTTCTACTTTCTTGTATATTCCTTCAGTGACTTTGGTAGTTGCTCACCTTCTGAGCTCTGGCCCTTGGCAGATGCTTGTTTTAAAAGAGGGTGAAGCAGGACTTTTGGTCACAGGTAACCAGACCTTTTCTAGCTAAAGGAAGCCAAAAGGAGGTTTTATCGTGAGGACCCTGGGTGGCTTCTGGAACTCAGGCCTGCTGCCGGGTCTAGGAGGGAGAGCCTGGGAGCCTGGCATTCTCTCTGCTTCTTGCCCCCCTCCCCCCAGCTCTTAATCCTGCTGGAGAGGCCCTGAAAGAGGGCAGCTGAGGCTCCCCAGCCAGCAGCCCAGATGAGCATCAGACAAGTGGGAGAGGCCGTCGCAGACCATGCAGCCCAGTCAGGTCTTCACAGGACTGCAGCTGTGTGCATTGACTGCAGGGGAGAAAAACCCAGACTGCTGAGTTCTGTGCAAACACCTGGTTGTTATGTTAAGCCACTAAATCTTAAGAGTTAAAATTTTTTTTTTCTTAAAGCAGTAGATTGTTGATACAGTTCTATTTTCCTTTCTTTAATGAATTGAACATACTATGTGGTAGAGTTAATGAAGATGTTCCAATGTCTGCCTTTGGCAAAATGAAAACTTGACAGCCCTGTGTCAGGCCCCCAGTGTGTGGGATCTTACTGCTGGGTGAACTGAGGCACAGTGGAACCTTGAACTGGTGGGGATCTGATGGAGGACTTCCGTGCAGATTGGACCTTTGTCAGCCGTGAATACATAGTGCGACTTCCTGTGACCTTACTGAGCAGAGTGAGAAAAGGTGGAGGCTGGAGTGGGAAGGTGGGGTCTTTTGGAGTTCTGTGAGCCAGTGTGATGAAGAAACAGAACCCCAGAAAGTGGTAGTGACCTCAAGAGCACACAGTGACTCCATGGCAGGATACGGCCGTGCTGTCTCCCAGAGCAAGCTCTCAGACCTTGCCTGTCTGGTTGGGACCCTGGGTGGGGAGGCTGTGGTTTCAGGGGCACCCTGCAGTGGCTCGAGAAGCAGGGATTGTCTGCCCTAGGGTGCCAAGCTTTGGGGGGCACTCATAAGGGGAGTGGTGAGCAGAGGGGCCGGAGAGCCAGCAAAGACTGCTGGGTGTGTATGTGTGTGCATGTGTGTGCACGTGTGTGGAGAGAGGGAGAGGAAGCTACAGGGGTGCAGGCGAGGGAGGGAGACAGAGACAGACAGAGGGAGGGAGATGTTACACTGAGAGATGTTAGACACTCCTGGTAAGTCTTCCCTTGAGGTTCCAACATGGACCCACAAGGACTTGGCTGGTTTCTGACGTTGATTCTGCCGCAGCGTTGCATGCATCCCTTGGCCCTTCCCTGAACACCCGCTAGTGAGATCCCCAAGTGCCATGTACTGGGGCCCGGGACCTGAGTTTCTCAGGAAGGGAGACGAGGCAGCAGGATGGCGTTTATCAAGGAGCAGTAGGAATGTCAGGGTGCACTTTGTCCTACTTATTTTTTGTATCTCAGCCTTGGGTGTTGAATGAAAAACAGACTTTCTTACCAAGTGATATTATGAAGTGGGCATGCATTCCTGTACGGAGATAAATCTGCCCCTCAAAAACCGTGGTGTGCGGTGGGCACAGTGGAGGGGGGGACCACTTTCCAGTGAAATGTCAGCAATGAGGCCAAAGCAAGCCGTACACCACAGACTCGATGACCTCGCAGAGGGACGGCCCAGCTCCTCCTGCGACTCCCCGAGGGTTAGTCCAGATTTCCATGTCCCCAGACAGCAGCCCCCCCCACCTCCTGCTGCCAGCACAGCCCCTCCCTCACCCCACCCCGCCCAGCCCGCGCACAAGCAGTCTCTCCTCAGAGACACCTGGTGGAGTGGCTTCCACCTGTGAATGCACTTACAGCGCAAGGTGACCCTCTCGGCCCACCTCCCCCGAGCCCTCAGGCCAGAGCCCGCTGGGGGCCGTATGGTCAGCACACTGTCAGCCCCGGGCTTGCTCCCACATTAGGCAGCTGAGCACCAGGGCTCTGACCCGACATGTGTGATGACAGGGGAGGGCAGCGCCAATTGGTTGAAAGGTTGGAGCCCAGCGATGCCACATCCTAGGGCCCTGGGTGAGGCCTGGGACGCCAACAGAGCAGCCCCCCTCAAGCAGGGGACATTTGGGAACATTTTGGGGGGTGGTTGAGTACTGAAGCCAGAAGACACACCCCAAAAGTATAGCTCCTCTCTTGGGCCTGGAGGAAGCCGAGAACCCAAGACATTTCAAGACTCCCTTCCAGGTGGGCCCCTGAGCTGCGCTCTGTCTATGGTGCTGTGGGACAAACACAAGTCCTGGGTTCGAGTCTCAGCTCCACAGTGTGCGCGCTGTGAGGCCCTGGGTGGGTCTGGGAACCTCCCTGAGCTTCCATCTCCGCATCTATAGGGTGGAGCTGAGAAATAAGCCCCACGGGGTCACTGGGGAGACTTGCTGGGCAGAGTCAGCCTTCAGAGTGTGGCAGCCACACGATCACTGGGGGCTGATGGAGGCTGGGGGTCCTGGTGCAGGAATCAGGAGCCGGCCAGGACCTCGGGCAGGAGCAGCACTGTGGCCAGGCAGCAGGGCACCCAGTGAGGCCACAGGAGGTGATGGGTGAAAGCCAGCTGCACCCCTGCCACCCCACCCAGCCCAGTGTCTCCCTCTGCCCGCATGCTGCCCGGAGCAGGTCCTGGCCAAAACAAAGGTAGCTGTGGTTCTTGTGACAGAAGCGTCACACATTCATCATGGAAAATACCGTCCAAAGGAGGACAGCAGGAAACAGCTAGAACCCCGCACCTAGAGGCAACCCATTAGCCTTGGTGTTCAGCCTTCCGGACTTGCTGGGCCTGATGAGGCAAAGCTGATAGAAGGGCTTTAGGAATGCCCAGCACTGAGGGGGTGGGTTGTCATCTTCCTTTTAGAGACAGGGACACAGAGGCTCAAGCAGTTATGATTTATGGGTGTTGGACATGGTGGTTCCAGAGCCCAAAGTATGTCTTCTTCAAAAGTCCTTGCCCTGGATAATTTCTGGAACGTTCCCACACATACCGTGCCCCCACTATGAGAAAGGCACTCCAAGACCCCTTGAGGCCCTGATAGCAGACATCCAGGGAGCAGGATGGGTTGGACGCCCCTAGGTGCAGGGCTCTGAGCAGGCAGGTGGGGACTTGGAAATAACCTTGGCTGTTCCTAGAGCTCAGGGTCGGTGCTGCCTGAGGTGCCTTGGCTAGGGCCTTCCTGGCTGTGGTGGCTCAGCAGTGTTCTGCTAGACCCTGGACATGGGGGACCTCAGATATTGGGTCTTAGTCGGGAGCCCCAGGTGGGCATCTGGCAAAAGGCAGACGGGCCTGGAAGCACCAGGGCCTCTCTTCGGAGCTGCCTTGGTTGTGGGGGCAGCTGGCATCTAAGGAGCAGGGCCTCTGGTCCTATCTGGAATGTGTGCCCACAGCACTCAGGAGCCCTCATTACAGCTGCCTCGGCGGTCTGCCCCAGGAGCCGACGGGTTCCTTCTCACAGGCACAGCGTTGCTTCCTTCCAGCAGGTGCACCGCCAGTGCCCCGTGCCCTGCAGACAGCCAAGCCAGGGTTCTGCTGGGGCGAGGCAGCGGCTTACTGGAGGGCGTGGCACAGTAGGTGGGAGGGGGAGCATGGGGTTCATGAGGTGGCAAGCTGGGGGCCTGTGGACAAATACTTGCCTGTCCGTTTGAATTCATTGCCTGTAATTAAAGTGAATGAGAGCGTTCACATGGAAGTCTGGATTTCTGGCTCCTCTGTTAGGTGGAGCCAGAGAACCGTTGCCCCTGTAGACAGGGCGTGTGAAGGCTGCGGTTTGCAGTCTCTGTCACCCCACCACCCCAGCCTCAGCTCTTCCTTTCTCATCCTAACCGTACTGTTGTTTTCCTTGGAAGATAAAAGTGGGACATCAAAGGAACCAACCCCCTCTGCTTTATGCACCTTCCTGACCCCTGTAGCAGGGGTCACCAAAGGGTGACCTTTGGGGGCAGGCAGAACACTGACTTGGGAGTCGGACTCGGATTCAGATTAGCCAGCTGCAAGAGAGAGTGTTTCTATAAAATAGGGTGACAGCGCAGGGTGGGAATGCAAACTGAATGAGTGGGTGTCGGCAGAGCCGTGCCTGGGACGGGACACCCACGACCCAGATTACAGGGGCGCTTCGTAGGAGTGCTCAGGGTGGGTTTTCACACCTGTGTGGTAGGCTGAATAATGGCCCTCCAGAGGCGTCCCTGTCCCCCTCCCCTGAGACATTCTTAACACGTTACCTTGCCTGGCAAAGGGGACTTTGCAGATGTGATTAAATTCTGCGTCTTGAGGTGGGGAGATTGCCCGGGACTATCTGGGTGGACCCAGTGTAGTCCCAAGAGTCCTTGATAAATGTGACAGAGGGAGGCAGGAGCGTCGGAGTCGGAGAGAGACTGGAGGGTGCTGTGCTGCTGGCGTTAAAGGTGGATGAAGGTGACGTGCCACCGAGCAGTGCAGGTGGCCTCTAGATGCTGGAAAAGGCACGGAAGTGGGTTTTCTCCTGGCACCTCCCGAAGGCACACAACCCTGCCTGCCCCTTGGCTTTAGGCCCCCTGGGGCTTCTGACTTCCAGAACTGTGTAAGAAATGTGTCCGGTTTTAAGTCACTAATAGGGCGCTTTTAAGTTTGTGATACTTTGTTGCAGCAGCGGTAGGAAGCTGATGGATACACTGTGTGATAGCTGGGCATTTTCCTTACTCCAGAAAGTTCCCTTGTGCCCCTTCCCAGTCTGTATGTACCCACCCCGTGTGGTAACCATTGCTCTGACCTCTTTAACCTTCCTTGGATGTGCCTTGAGCTTCCCATAAATGGAGTCACAGAGTATTAACTCTTTCACATCCGGGGTCTTTTACTCAACACAGAGCTTCTGAGGTTGATTCGGGTTGTAGGGTTTATCAGTACTTCGTCCCCTTTCTATTGCTGAGTGAGTATTTCATTGTACATCTGCAGCACATTTTGTTCACCCATTCTCCTGTTGACGGTGTTGGGTTGTTTCCAGTTTGGGGTGATTATGAAAAAAGCTGCTAGAACGTTCTAGAACAAATATTTTTGTGGACACGAACACTTATTCTCTTGGGTGGAATCCTAGTTGCTGGGCCACAGTTTAAGGGGCTGTGAAGTGCAAGGATGAGGCAGCCGGGTCAGCCTCGTGGACTGCGGGCTGATGGCTGCCCTGCTGGCCCATGGTGGTCTCTGGGGTGTGCATATGATGGTGGGGGGCCCTCTCTGGCCCAGGACAGCAGACCTCACGGCCCTCAGGTGGAGGTCCAGGTGGGCAACTTCAGCCAGCACATGCCCGCTCCGGTCTTGGAGCAGCGGGCGGGCAGGCTCATGCTTCTTGAGCACCTGCTCTGTGCCCAGCTCCATTCTGGAGTCTCTCACAGGTCTTCCCAGAGGTCCCCATGCAGCCCTGGGACGGGGAACATCTGTGGCTCCTTCTGCAGCTGTGGAAGCAGGCCCGGGCAGAGCTGTGTGGGGGTGGAACCGGGTGTCCTCCCGGAGTCCGGTGAACTGTGGGGCCTCGGTCCCATCCCCCATCCCTGGAAGAGTGGTTCAGGGCTGTGCCTGGTTGGATGGCAGCCATGAGGGTCAGCTTCTCCCACGGGAAGGACAGGGGGCCTCTTCTCCCTGCAGACTGGTGCAGGCGACAGGCCTAGGGGATGGCAGATGGCCTCCCAGATGGCAGAGAATGCAG
Source organism: Macrotus californicus (assembly GCA_007922815.1). Lineage (NCBI taxonomy): Eukaryota > Metazoa > Chordata > Mammalia > Chiroptera > Phyllostomidae > Macrotus > Macrotus californicus. The sequence goes on along the minus strand of VMDR010000378.1, from coordinate 42,446 downwards.
CCCAGCTGGTGTAGTGCAGTGGTGAGGGGCTGATGGAGGTGCCGGAGTGGTTAGAGGATTAGATCTGATGTGAAGGGCGGTAGAGAGCCACAGTAGCTGCTTAAGGCAGGAAGTAACCTGATGAAATGGGGGGTTGTGGCGTGATCTGGGCGGGGCAGTCTAGAGTGCAGGGCCCTCCGGGAAGCCCTCCATATTGCCTTAGGGGCCTTTGCTCATGCTGTTCTTCTGCCTGCTGTTCCCTCACCGTCTTGTTTACTCGGCAGGCCAGCCCTTCAAGGTGCCAGTCAAGCATCCCTGCCCTGGGGGAGCCCCCCTCCCATGGCACTTACCACTGTGGGTAATAGAGAGTGTGGAATAGAATTTTACAGCATTCTTAATTACAGTATTTAAATCGACACCACTTAATTGACACCCCTTGCTCTGTTTTGGCCTGCAAACTCAGTCGGATTCTCACGAATTAAACACATGTGGTGTGTGTCTACTAGACAAGACTAAAGGCAGCCTGATGGGGACGGGGCAGAGGAGGGCGCAGCCAGACACTCGGGGTGGGAGATGGGGGTGGGGACTGTTCACACTGGCCCCAGTCCTTCCTGCTGGTGAACTTTCCAGGTAATGCTGAAGTGAGTGTCCTCCTTCCCCCCGCATGCTTAGCTTCCCAGAAGCCTTCTTGGTCACCAACCCAGAAGGTCCCCTGAGTTGTGTGCCCACCACCAGGACCTTCCTAGGTCTGTGGGGAGAGAGAGAGAGAGAGAGAGGCAGGGAGGACGGGCCTGTGCAGGCACCCCTGTGACCAGCTCCCACTTCTCCCTGCCTGTGGACACCTCCCAGAGGTCACCTCAGGGAGGGCAGGTCACTGCCTGCACTCCTGACATTCCAGGCTCAGTGGGGGTATGCCTGAGGGAGTCAGGCTGGTCACTCCATGTCTGGAGCCTCTTGCTCAGCAGAGGAGATGGCCACTGATTAACTGAGTTCCAGATGGAGCTGTTAATGATAACAATGAGTCACAGAAATGGTCCCCACACATGTCAGGCTTAATGAAGTGGGCGGGCCTGCATGCTGGGAATGGGCTTGTGGGACAGCAGTGATAGAAAGCCACAGGCAGACCACCTGGGTGGAGGGATGCCCTAGACATCTTTCCCAAGTCCAAGCTTGGGCAGTTGGCCGTCTGTGGGTGGTGGCAAGGGCCTAATGTCCCATGCCCTGGAGCTCGGTTCTTGCCTACCCTGACACTACAGGGGCTTTAACAGGGGTCCTGCAGCCGAGTGTCCTGAAGCCCACTCATGGACACCACCCGTGCATGCACCAGGGTGTGTGGCACCCACAACAAGTCTGAATATTCTAGCAGCCGGGGCCTCCCCGTGGCCCCTAAACACAGAATGTGTATTATCTCCTGGGATTCATATGGTGTATTAAGTGGGGGGAGGGGCTGTCCTGGGCTCATCACACTGCTTTGCTGTAGGTGGCCCCGGAGACACTCGGGACCCTGAGGGTCCCTGGGCTTGGAGTTTCCACCCCAGCTCTGCGGAGTAGCTTGAGGAAGTGAGCCGCATTCCTCAGAAAGTCCATTTGTGTTTCTTGGGAAAAGACTTGGAGCAAATTTGCTCCTCGAGGGAATTGTTCGTTGATTCTTTGTTTTTTGCCTCTCCCTTTACCGGGCTGGAAGTAGAAACTGTGTATTTTAGCTCATTTCAGGGGTAGTTACTCTTCAAATTTCGCCAGATGTACTTAGCAAAGTCTAAAGTTAATATTTTAACCTAGTTTACTAATGCTTTCTTTGTAAGAATGTCAGTCCATCATTGAAGGTTTTGTATAAAAACAGTAAGAATGTGGGATTTTGAACTTAAGAAGTCTTAAAAAAGTCCGTGAAAGGACTTTCCTTCCTGCTGACATGGAAGTCTTTGCCCAGCATGAGAGGGACGTCCTGTGTGCAGGGGGAGGGCCCCCTGTACTGACAGGGCATTCGGCTCCAGGGGTGGCCAGCATCCTGGGCGGCTGGCTCCCCAGGCGTCGCCCTGTGTCAGCTCTCCTCAGGGCTGCAGTGGACGGCCCACACTTGGCCTCCCCTTTCGAGCCCCCTGTGGCGTTTGCCTTCCCTTTCCTTTGCTCTTCTGGGAGCAGCACTTTTCAGGCAGGTTCCCAGACACCCCCACCCAGGACCCTGGCTCAGCCATGGCTCACACGCAAATAGTTACACAGAAGGGTGTTTTAGTGCTGACGTGGTTTGTCCTCCTCACGAGATGGGGCTACAACTCCCACCAAGGGGGCCGCAGGAGATTGGGCCTCTCCCACCACTCATTCTGGGATACCTCGCAACTGCGTATCTGTGGGAGAGGCACTGTCAAGTTCTCTGCCCACAGCTCTCCATTGGGTTGGAGCTTGGTGTTCAGCTGCGGCCAGCTGGCAGCTTCATAGCATCTAGGGGAAAAGTGAAAAGACAGCTGGTGACTGGGACACTGTCCCTGCTGTGTGCCTGCATTCTTGTGTTGTCAAAGTGCAGGGTTTCTGGGGAAAGGCCAGTGCTAGCTGTTACCCCTGGCCCGATCAGAGAGTCTGGGGATGGCAGCCAGCTTCACCACTGGACGAGTCCTGGGGACCTGCTGCCCAGTCTGCCAGGATGAGAGGTTAGCCTCTGCCAGAGGAAGGGAGGGGGATGGGGGACAGAGGTTGGGGGGGGTGGGGGGTGGGGAGATCCTCAGGGCAGGGGGGACAGGGAAGAGTTTTCCTTACAAGGCGGTTTTCTGTAGCCCTTTGATATTTTTAAATGGGATAGAATTCACATATATATAACATACCATTTTAAAATGTACAAGTCATTGTTTTTAGTGTGCATGTAAGGTTGTGCTACCACCACCACTGTCAAATTCCAGAAGATGTTCATCACCGCAGAGACACCCCACGCCCACTAGCAGTTGCTCCCAATTTCCACTCATTCCAGGCTGTGGTTTTTCCTGCTCTGCACTACAGGTTGCCAGTGGCACCGTTGCAGGCCAGGGGCAGCGTCCTGGAACCTCAGGGCTGGAGTGGGGGAGAGGCAAGGGCCTTGGGCATTGGAGACTGGCACCGGCGGTGTGACTTCAGGAAGATGCTTTCCCTCTCTCCGCTGTGGTTCAATGTTTAAATGAAGCATGCGGCCATTTTCTTAACAGTAGTTGGACCGATTTGATGATGATGGCGGTGGTGGTGGCGATGATAATAAATAAAATTTATTGTTTTTATAAATAATTTATGGAGTGCTCACCATGCACTGGATTTTATAGATCTTATTTCATGTATGTGTGCATTATTTTCCAGCAGTCCTGGGGAGTGTATCGCTCTCCACCATCATCATGATCCCCTCCCCCACCCATTTTCCAGGTGAGCGGACAGGCTCTGAGACAGGCCGAGCACCTGGGAAGTGGCCATGCCCGGATGCGAGCCCAGGCTTCCCTGACTCTGAACCTCTGTGTTGTCAGTACCTCCTCCCTCCCCCTGACCTTTGGATTTGAAGAATCTTGGCTTTCGAAATGGAGAGCCCAGGTCAGCTTCAGAGCCCAGGAAACACAAGCCACACGATCTGCGTGCGATCTGCTGAGCCTGGAGGCGGAACCAGCGGGGACTGGGAGAGCCCCATGGCTGTGACCCCCTGACTTTCTCCGCACTGTCTGCTGTCTGTGAGCTGGAGAGTTACGTGAACACCTCTTTGTAGGCTCGTCTTTCAAGAGATACACACCTGTGAGACCTGGCGTCGGGTGCAGGCTCGGCGTTGGAGGGCTCTACGCCCGGCTGGGTGGCTCCCGACAGTGCGGGCTTCTCCCTTCACCTCCTAGGCTTCACTTTTTCTCATCCGTAGAATGGGAATAATGGCAGTGCCTCCCAGCCCCTGACGCAGCAGGGCTTCCGGAACTACGCCTGTAAAGCTCTCAGCGTGGCCTGAAGTTCACATTCAGTGAGTGCTGGCCACGATAGCTTTCCTGGTCGGTTTCTGGGTTCGTACATTTGTGATCATTTCAAATTAATAATTTGAGTTTGAGTAAACATGCCAAGGAGCCTAAAGTAAAAAATGGACATAGGCACTTGACCCCATGAAGGAATTCAGCCACTAGTGAGTGGAGCTGTTGCTGATTTATTTATGTCCTGTCTCCTTGGCTCATTGGAACACAGTGGTAGACACGGCCCTGAGAACAGGGATTCCCACTTCCCAGAGGGAGAGGCGAAGTAGCTTCTCCAGGCTCCTGAGGGTCCACACCTCTGGCGTTGTCTACCTGCCACGCCCAGGTTCTGCTCTGTCATCAGGAGCCGTTATATTTTCCTTACTTTCCTCTGAGAACAGCTTTCCCCCGAAGAGCCAGCTTTGGCTTTGCTTCTGTTCTGAACTGCCCTGGTTCTGAGGAGACATACCCGGGACCCTCTGGCCCAAGCTGGCTGCCCCGCCTGAACATGGGGGTGCTCTGTCCTCAACCTGGGCCCCCACAGGAAACCAGTCCCCACCCCCAGACCCAGAGCTTGTGCTTTTAGCACGAAAGGTCACAAGGCCACAGCTGACATTGGTCTTTCAGCCCCAGAAGGGAAGACGCCAAGGCCTTCCCTGAGGCTTCTCCCCCCACTCATTTGGCCTTCCAGCCCTTTGTCTGAACAAAGCAAAATGGGTGTGTCCTGGTCCTTAAAGGGACCCTGCTTCTCTGCAGGGCTAGGCTCTGGTTTCTCAGAACAAGGAGGAGCCCAGCCATGGTGGTAGTGCAGGGCGGGGGAGGGGGGGTGGGGGACAGCCCCTCTTCTGCCTCCGGTGCAACCCTGGGTTTGCCCTGAGGGGTGTCAAAGTCTAGGAGGCCCTCTATCTGAGACTGGGCTGGAGCTCTCCTCAGAGTGGGAGCCACTGGGTGGCCGGGTGCCCCCTCTGCTCTCCACAGGGGGCTGGATAGAGCCGGCAAAATTCAGAGTCCTTCAAGAGCAGTTCAGATCCATCCCAACAGGTGATAAGGGGATAATGTACCCCTTATCCACCTGGAGACCCAGGTCCAGACCATTCCCGAGGTTTCAAAAGTCCAAACTGCATGGGTTTAATTCTTACTAGTTTGATCATTCCTTTGACAAATGTGTCTGGAGGGCCTGCCCTGTGCTCTGTGTAAGAAAAACACAGTCAGACCTCGGTACTCGCCGGCTTCAGAACTCGTCAAACCCTGCACTCGTCGCCTTTTGATGAGAGAGAGATGTTTCAGTACTCAGCACCTGCTCGGGACTCCTTGCACTTGCCGGAGCTTGTGTGAGTCACGGTGCTGCCCCACAAGAGAAAGTGTTTCGGCCCTCGTGGCTTGGCTTGCTCCCAGCTTGTGGGTTTCAGCACTTGGCATGGGTTGCAGAACGAGTTACCATCGCCGAGTACTGAGGTACCACTGTGTTGTCTCCCACTCCGGAAGCTAGGAAGATAGACATGCAACTGGTACATTGAAATAGCAACTCTTTTACTACGGAAAATTTAAAACATATGAAAGTAGGGCAAAGAAAGGACTGAGCGCCCAGGAATCTCACCACTTTCCATCCTTACCAATTTGCAGCCAGTCTTGTTTAATCTCTGCCCCTCCCCTCCTGTATTATTTTGATGCAAATCCCAGGCATCATTGTTTCTTTTTTTAAAAAAATTCCTTATTGTATTTTTTATTACCATTTAGTCCCCTTACACCACCCCCTGCAATCACCACACTGTTGTCCCTGTCCATGCGTCCTTTTTCCTCAGTCCCCCCACTTCCAACCCCCACATCCCTTAGCTGTCACCCTGCTCTCTATGAGTCTGTCTCCATTTTGCTTGTTAGTGCAGTTTGTTCATTAGATTCCACATATGAGTGAGATCATATGGTATTTGTCTTTCTCTGCCTGGCTTATTTCACTTAGCATAATGTTCTCCAGGTCCATCCATGCTGTCACAAAGGGTAAAACTTTTTTCTTTTTTACAGCTAAGTAGCATCCCATTGTGTAAATGTCCCATCATTGTTTTATCCACTCCTCTACTGATGGACACTTGGGCTGCTTCCATGTCTTGGTGATTGTCAATAACACTGCAGTGAACATAGGGGTGCTTATGTTCTTTTGAATTAATGTTTTGGGTTCCTTCGGATATATTCCCAGAAGTGGGATCACTGGGTCAAAGGCAGATGTATTTTTAATTTTTTAAGTATCTCCACACTGCTCTCCACAGTGGCTGCACCAGTCTGCATTCCCAACCAACAGTGCAAAAGGGTTCCCCTTTCTCCACGTCCTCTCCAACACCTGTTGTTTGTTGATTTATTGATGATGGCCATTCTGACAGGTGTGAAGTGACATCTCATTGTGGTTTAATTTTCATTTATCTGATGATTAGTGACATTGAGCATCTTTTCATATGTCTGTTGACCCTCTTTGTCCTCTTTGGAGAAGTGTCTATTCAGGTCCTTTGCTCATTTTTAATTGGATGGTTTGTTTTTTTGGAATTGAGTATTATAAGTTTTTTATACATTTTGGATATTAACCCCTTATCAGATCATACTGTTTTCATCTGCAAATATTTCAAAATGTATGTCTAGAGAATGACTCTTAAAAATTTCATAATTACACTATTAACAATAATTCCTTAATATTATCAATACCTAGTCAGTGTTTATATTTCCAGTTGTCTCATAAGTGTAATTTGTTCTGTTCATTTGAACCATAATTTGTTAAAGGTGCATGCATTGCAATGACTGCAGTTGTTACGTGCTCTAAGCTATGTCCCTCTGTCTCATGCCAATCAGGGTGGCTTGGGAGCTCATTAGCAATGCAAATTTTCTGCTGACCCAGACCAATTGGAGTAGAAACTTTGGGGGCGGGGCCAGCAATCTGATTTACAAGTGCTCTGGGTGATCCTGATGCACTTTAAAGTTTGAGAACCTCTCATCCATAGTTTCCCCACTGTCTCTCTATATTATGCGTGTGTGCATGTGTGTGTGTATACATGTATACATATATACATTTTTGTTGTTAAGTTTTTTTATTGGATAAACCTGGATGTTGTCCTTAGAGTTGCCTCCAGTCAGGGTCTTGCCAGTCGATCCCAGTGCAGATGAACAAGTCCATCCCTCCTCCGTTCCAGGGAAGCAGGCAAGGTGCTCCTCCCCCCAGAGAGGGCTGACTTCTGGAGGTGGGTTCCCTGGAGAATGAGGCAGATGTTGGTTCCCTCCAGGCAGGGGGACAGTGCAAAGGCCTGGAGGCTGGGTCAAGTGCAGATGTTCCAGGGTCTGTGAAAGGATTTGGTTTGGCCGGGGCTGGGGGGAATGGAGAGAGATGCGGGTACAGAGGGAAACGTGCTGGACTTCTAGGGGCCTAGGCCCCAGCAGTGTGCTGGGCTTCCTGCTGTGGGGGATGGAAATCGAGGGTCCTAGTGAGGCTGAGTAATATGAGCAGACTTCAGTTTGACCCGATGGCTCTGACTGAGGGGAGCATGGCTCAGAGAGGGGCAGGGAGCCTGAGGGAGGCTGTGCGTGAGTCCAGGTAAGGGTCTGCAGGATCTGAGCTTGCAGAGGATCAGGGGAGTGTGAGACGTGCTAGGAACCTCTTTGAGGAAGAACAGGACTTGGGGATGCAATGAGAAGGGAGGGAGGGAGAAATGGAGAAAATCTCCTGTCTGGAGCCTTGGTGGTTGCCTGAGCAAAGGGGGTTACACTGACCAGAGGGGACCTCTGAGGAGAAAGACAGGTCTGGGTGATTTGAGAACTGATCCCATATTGTTGGAGGGAACTCAGCACGTTTATTACTGATATGCCGACTCATTTCGAATATGCTGCCTCAGTTGGGAAAGACCTCAGAGCCCTCCAAGTCTGGATTATTACTGAGTCCACTTTGGGGCACATGTAAAAACATCTACCCATTTATCTACCCACCCATCCATTCACCCACTCACATACCCATCTACTCTTCCGCCCCCCCATCTATCCATGCACGCATGCCTCCATCCTTCCTTCCATATGTCCATCCACCCACCCAACATTTATTCAGGGCCTGTGACATGACAGGAGCTGAGGAATCAGAGATGAAGGAAGACATGACCCTGCCCTTATGGACCCAGAGTCCATGGAAGAGAAGCCAGGTGGACAGAAGTATCGTAATGCTCTATGTGGGGTGAGCTGGTGAAGCCCCTCCAAATGCTGGGAGCACATGGTCAGGGGCTTCCAGTTTGCTGAATATAATCCATGAAAATTAGTAGGAAGACCTATGGAAACCATTTTCTCACCTCCCCTGATGGTTGCCTGGACACATATGTCCATGAAGCTGTGGTTAAGACAGACTGTGAACTGCCCCACTCACCATCTAGGATGGTAGGGGCTTGGGGATCGCACGGTCTCTGGGGAATCCCAGCGGCCCCAGCTCTCTCTCAGTGGGGCATCTCATGTCCTAAACCATCTGGGGAGGGTGGTAACTGGAAGATGCTGCCCAGGGTCAGGATGGTCCAGGTGCTGCCCCCACTCTGGCTGTGCCTGCTGCCGTGGTTTCTGCCCCTGCAAACGCTCATTTCCATAATTATTATTTAGCATTTGGAGAGCAGCTGTTTCACACTCAGCGTTCTTTGTAGCCAGGAGGGTCTCCCAGTTCATGCAATAAAATTTCCATTTACTCTCAACCACGATGATTAAAAAAAAAAATCCATAAATTATTTACTGAAATGGAAGTTCAGCTTACGGTAATAATGCATTAGTTCAGCTAGCCATGCAGCCTGTTATAGGGCAATAAAAATTTTTTATTTTCCTTTTTAAAAGGTACTTGCCAGTAACCTACACATGACCTTGAGCTGATCAATTTTCAAAAACGACACTGCAGGGAGGGCACGTAAGGAGAGAGGCCTGGAGAGCTTCTTTCAGTGAGCCCGATTTTAGGCAGTGTCAGCAAATACCAGTCATCTCAGAGCCAGAAGGAGAAAAGGAATGAAAATATATTTTGCATCTTTTAAAGCGTAGGGGCCAGACCTTAAAAATCCTTCTGAGACTGAGCATTCATTTGGTGGATGCATACGTCTGGGAGTTCACGTGGAGACCCACTTAGAAAAGCTGGGGCGTCACCCTGGCTGAGGCCACCTGTCATTTCACATGGGCCTGGAGCCTTGTAGAACAAAGGCAGGCCAAGGATTCTGTCTTCATCTTTTAAAGCGTTACATTTGTGGAAGAAGATCGATTTTATGTATCTCAGAAAGTCTATGATTCTGCCCCGGTCATTTGCTGACTAATGTCTCCAGCACAGAAGAGCAACAAGCAAGGTCCTGAATTATGGCTGCCTTTCACATCCTCTTGTCAAGGCTGTTTTTTATTTTGAGAACATTTGCTTTGATTAAAACCAGTCGAGCCCATAGCAAATAAAATGCGACTGAGTTTTACGTGTGTCATATTTTATAGCAGGAGCCCAGCTGACATCTGCCTTTTAATTCTTATGCGGCAGAGGCAAGTGACGGGTATGACCCTAACGAGTTAAACTAGTTCCCCTTCAACTACCTGGTTTGGCGCTCTGAAGAACATCCTGTGGCAAGAGACTTAGACTTGTACGTGTCTGTGCCCCCCACTTCGCCGCAAAAATATTTTCTTTTATTCATGTACCCCCTTTGCTGCAAAAATCATTTTTAAAACGATGTATCTGGGGGGAGTGGGTGGGTCCCAAGCTAAGAATCAACCTAGAAACAGCCTAATCAACTCATTTTTATATGCCCTAAACTGAAAAAGATGGCACGGTGAATATACAAGACAGAATTGATGTTAAATTAGCGAAAATGAATAGCAAAAGCGACCTGACAAGTATTTTCTGTTTTTCTATCAGAAAGCGTCAGGGTCTCTTTTTTTCTCCGTGTGATCGTGGTTGTTTGCATTCTTGAAATGGTCAGTGCTTTTCCAATTTTCTGATGTGAAACCATCACATCCCTGTATGTTACTGTAAATCAGGGGGACTCAGTGCTTGAGAAGGTGAGATGCTTTGAGAGCCTGTTAATCTCACTGAAGCCGTAGAGTGAGTATTTCTTTAAAAACTCCCAGATATTTTTGGCTTTGCCCTGGACTACACTCCCTGGTAAAGCATTTTCCTTTTATCTCTCGTTTTTCCAGTCTCCTCCCCCCACCTCCACAGATGGGTCATCAGTTTTCCTTTTTGTCCTCCAGGCCTGCACTCTGAAAATCTTCATTCTTGTCAGGCTTTTAGTTTTGCCTTTTCTCTCCTCGTCCCAATGTGCCCAAGCCACCCCATGAGCACTGAACTGGAATGTCACATAGGTGGGAGCAGTCCCGGGGCAGATGTCATTGTCCTGGCTTCACGGAGAAGCTTGCCCAGGGCCACGGCTAATGACAGTCAGAACTGCTCACAGTGGGAACGGCCTCTGTGTAGCTGTAGCCAGGACACACAGCATGTACTTTGTATGTATAAACATTTCACGTATCAACTCTCTCCTGTTGTCTCCTAACACAGATGTGCCAAAGCTGCTTAGATCAACATAATATTGTGTTTGTTTCTCATCACTTACTTATTGAATGGAAGCTCTCAGGCTTGGCTGGGGCTACTAGCACACCAAAAGCTTTCCGTACCCATCAGCGGGGGCTAAAGTAGGCTTTTCCATATTCTTTTCCCCTAAGAACTTTTGAGCACCCCTTTGACATCCCAAATAGTTAAATAAAGAAATACTAGCTTGAGAACAAAGTTGTCACTATAGGCTTTGTATATTCCTGTGATGGATTGATGTATATGAAGTGGTAAATTACCCTTGATTTGAGATATATAGAGCTATAGATGTGGGTGTGCATGATATTCATGTATCTATAAAAATGTTACTCTATACCTTCTTTGCAGATCAGTTTTAAATCATTGCACAGCATGGCTGTGTTTTAATTTCTGATGGAAGAAGTCCGTGAAGTTCAGTTGCTCCCAGGCCTGATTGAGTGATCAGCAAGTCAAATGATTTATTTCGTGCTGAGCAGAGACAGACGGGGAGGGAGGCACAGGGAGAACCCAAAAGACCCTTGGTTCTTGCCCTCACATATCCTGGAGTCCTCTGGGGCCCCAGGCCTGTGTGGCCCAACACATGCTATTTTGCAAGTCAGTGGGCCATGCCCTGAGAAGGTTGAGTGATGGGATAATGAGAACCAAGCAGACAGTGGGGTGGATGGTTTGTCTGCAGATAATAGCTTGTTTGCTAATTGCCAACACCAGATTTTCTGGGCAATTAGACATTTGGTTTCTTCCAAGACCTTCTGTGCAAATGTGGACACATGGCCGCAGGCCTTCCAGGTAGCAGGTGGAGAGAAGGTGGCTCCCAGGGCAGAATGGCATCTCCCTGCTGGCTGACCAGAGGGCCCATGGGCGGGGCAGACTTCCCGCCAACAAGTGGAAAGGACCATCTGGCTGGGCCCCCCAGTGGAGAGGCTGAATGCCCCCTGCTTTTGTGAAAGTGGGTGCCCTGGTGCTAGGAGATTAGCAGAGAAGGTGGGGTTCAGCAGGCTGGTCCAGGGGCTCTGCTTATAGCTCTGTCTGCTTTCAGGAGCGCTGAGCTGTGGGTGCTAATTTTCAGTAGGAATCGAAACTTGCTTCCCCTCTCAGGTGCGCAAGTTGATTATTCTTAATAAAAAAATATTTGTTGTGGTAAAGTAAAAAAAAATATATATATATAAGTAATGTAAAATTTGCCATTTTAACCATTTTAAGTGTACAAATCAGTGGAATTAATTCCGGGCGGTATTGTGCGACCATTACCACTGTCTATTTCCAGAATTCTTTCGTTGCCCAAAACAGAAATTTTGCACGCCTCGTTCCTCTCTCCCCCCAGCCCGTGGTCACCCTAATCTACTTTCTGTCTCTGTGAATTCACCTGTAATAGATGTTTCACGTCAGTGGAGTTATGCGATATCTGTCCTTTTGTGTTTAGTTGTTTCACTTAGCATGATGTGTTCTGGGTTCATCCATGTGATGACATACATGAGAATTTTCTTTCTTCTTATAGCTGAATATTCTTCTGTTGTGTGAATATACTACATTTTGTTTATCCACTCATCTATTAATGGGTACTTGGGTTGTTTCTACTTTTTGGTTACTGTAGATGCAATGACATTCACATACAAGTATCTGTCTGAATCCCTATTTTCTTTCTTTTTTAAAAAGATTTTATTTATTTAGTTTTAGAGAGAGGGGAAGGGAGGGAGAAAGAGAGGGAGAGAAACATTGATGTGTGAGAGATACATCCATCGGTTGCCTCTCACATGCCCCCAGCTGGGGACCTGGCCCACGACTCAGGCATGTGCACTGTGACTAGGAATCAAACCAGTGACCCCTTGGTTCCCAGGCCAACGCTCTATCCACTGGGCTACACCAGCCAGGCCTGAATCTCCATTTTCAGTTCTTTTGGGTAGATACCTAGGAGTGGAATTGCTGGGTCACGTGGTAATTTCACATGTGACTTTTTGAGGAACCACCAAACCCTTCCCCGGTGGCTGTGCCACTTTGTATTCCCACCAGATATATACAAGGGTTCCAGTCTGTCCACATCCTTGCCAACGTTTGTCATTTCTGTTCCTTTTTGATGACACCCATGCAAGTGGGTGTGAGACAGTGTCTCATTGTGGTTTTGATTTGCATCTCTCTAATGACTACTGATGTTGAACATCTTTTCACTTGCTTATCTCCGGGAAAATGTCTATTTAAGTCCTTTGCCCAGCAAGTTGATTTTTTTGCCTCTGCACATTTCTCCCTGAGGTGGGGATTGAGCCTCATCGGGAGGGGACCATACGCCTGCAGAGAGGGGAGGTGGCTGTGCGGCATCGAAGTTTCACATTCACTCTTTCGTGATTCATTTCATTCCCTCAGCCCGTTTGGCACCCACTATCGTGGTGCCGTCTGAGTTCTCACCAAGCAGGGAAAATGAATCAGTAAGTGCATGGGATTAACCCAGGTGATGGACAGCAGAGGCAGAGGGGGCCACTCCCAGTCTCCTCTAGAGGCAGGGCAGGCCTTTCTCAGATACCTCACGCCCTCTGGGTGTCCTTGACCATGTGTTTTGTTTCAGCAGATTGCCCATTGTTTTCCTCCCAGCTGCTAGGTTGTGTACTGAATGGAGTAGTATATGCAGAATGACCGGATGGCGCCTGGCATTTGTAGGTGCCCAGGGTCTGGCATGGTTTCCGCAGTGGGAGCCCACAGTTCCTGATCTGCTGCTTTGCAGGCCCTGCCAGTCCTGGGCAGTGAGCAGGGACAGCAGCGTGGAGCCTGCAGCACTGACCAGGGACAGTGTGACTTCTCCTTGGGTGCTCCTTGCTGGGGGAGAGCCACTGGGCTATGTCAGGTTTCAAAACAAATATCTGTGCCTGAATGATAGCAGGAACAGCAGGGCAGTTGGCAGAACGATGTTGGTGCTTCTTAGCTTTTGGCCCTTTTCCAGTTTAACCTCAAATCTGTTGTGGGACCCCGCCTTGGGGGTCCAGGAATGCCAGTCTACTCGTCTTTGTGCTGTGGATTTTCGAACAGGGACATTGGAGAGGGTGCGGCCTCTGTTCTGGAGGGGGCTTGTGCCAGAGAGAGCGAGGAGGCGATGCCTCCGCTAAGCAAGCAAGTTCCTACTGGAAGGTGCACTCATGTCCTACGTTCCTATGATAGCAGTGGTTAATTTTTGGGGGTGGGGTCCCACGCCCCTGTGGGAACCTGAGGGTTGTGGATACTCTTCCAAGAAATGCACATGAAGGTTTGCACATTCTCCCCGGGGGCTGCGACGCCTCTGGTCCATAATGGAGGCTGGATTAAGAGCTGGGTCTAGAGAGGGCAGGAGCCAGGAGAGGTGATTTGGGAATTGGGCAGCATTTCTGCTAAATGAGAGTTGGGTGGCACAGAGAGAGGTCTGCTGATCCCTGGGGGAAAATGTCTTTGGTCAAGTTTCCAATACTAAGTGCAAGTGGGTGTGGACAGCTTCCCTTCATGGCTGGGGTCAGCCTGGCCCACCACGCCGGCTGGCTTTGCAGAGGCATCCGTGCCCACAGGAGCAAAGGCATGCAGCCCTCGTGCCTGCTCCCTGGGCCAGCCCCTGCCTCCCCTGAGGAGTGTACTTGTCTTTCTTTTTCCAGAAACGGCCCCCACCTCTGCATATTCATCTCCAGCCCGGAGTCTTGGGGACACAGGGATCACACCTCTGTCCCCTTCCCATATCGTGGTAAGAAATGTGTGTGTGGGAGTGTGTGCTGATTCCCTTGGCTTTCTGGGTCTGTTCTCATGAGGTTACTGAGCAGCCCCTCATGTTCATGGGTGGAGACAAAATGGTCCTGACACCAGCCATGTGAGCCCTCCCCAGTCCTTTTCCCATCCTGGGCCTGGTGTGGCTGGGGCTTCTGGAGCCATGGGTCTGGGTGGGCAGCAGGAGCAGGCCCGGGGGAGCAGCCCTTTAAAGATGCGGGGCTCCGAGGGTGCGAGACATCTCCTTGGAAGGAAGCAGCCACATCTGGCTGGTGAGTCAGTGAGAGCCAGTGGCTTTGTAGACTGCAGTTCACTGCCACGTTCGAAAGCCCGTGGCTGTGTAATCGCTTCTGCAGCAGCCAGCCTGGGGGAGGCGGCCTGTGCAGGCATGCACCTGCAGTGAGAGGGGCTGGGGACTGGGCTGTGGCTCCCACCCTGCCCCACCCTGAATGGGTAGATATTGTGGGCAGCTGTGCAAGGGACTTACATGGACCCAACCAGAGAGAAGTACCAGAGGCACAGGGAGACTTTGTACGAGCTGCTCACACCCAGCAAGACCCCTCTGAGAAGGACGACAGAGCCACCCCCAGGGAGAGGCACCGGCTCATCCTGGTTTTCCCAGAACTGCCTGGTTTTATGTGCAAAGTCTTGCATCTTCACTGCTGGGAAGACAGGCCTGGTCACCGATGGCCAGGTCCCATACACTCTGAATGTAAGAGCTTCAGGGTCACCTTGGGCATGTGGTGATGGCCGGCAGAGTGGGAGAGGCCAGTAGGCAGGGCTCTCGCCTCCCTTTCTAATGAATACACTCAGAACCCAAAATTGATTGCTTTTATTATCCTTAGTTCTCTGAGTGTTGAAACAAAAAGTCTACAGTGCTTTAAAAACAGGTTGGAAACCTGGAATGGCCTGGCCCACTTCCTTGACAGATGGAGAATGGCTCAGGGCCCTGAGGGGCAGGGCTCACCAGGGTCCTGTGTGGTGACGATAGGACCAGGCAGGGTCCCTGGTAGGTGGAGCCTTGCCCCCAGGCATGACACACCCGAGCAGGTGGAGTGGTTGCCTGGGAGGTGCCCAGGGCACAGCCAGTGGCAGGACGTCTGCACAGGGACCTGGGGGGGCAGTGGGAGGAAGATTGTGTCATTCAGGGAGCCCCTGGGCTTCTTGCCCTGATGGCAGAGCTACACACAGTTGATAAAGGGAGTGGAGGCAAGCTGAAGGCAGGTGTCCTTGCCCTGTGGGCTTGGCCCTTCACTTAGGGGCACCTGCCTGCTCTGAGGCCGGCCTGCCCTCTCCCCAGGGCTTGAGCCAGAATGCGGACTGTCCTCTGTGGTAGCTGGCCAGGCTGGGACCACCTGGGGTAGCTTCCTAAAGGCCAAGTGCAGGCCCCCCCACCCTTATCTTACTTGATGTATCTGCAGAACGATGCCGACTCGAATGTCTCAGAGCAGCCGACATTTCTCGTGGTGGTGGCCATCGACTTTGGGACCACGTCTAGTGGCTACGCCTACAGCTTCACCAAGGAGCCAGAGTGCATTCACGTGATGAGGTGAGGGCTGCGGATGGGGAGGGGTATGTGCCCGTGCACCTGGGAGACTCGGAGTGGGGAGCGAGGAGAGGGATTAGTTCAAGGAGCAGGCAAACGGCAATTTGGTGGCTTCTGGACTCTGACCCAACTCAGCCCAAACTCTCTGTGCCACTTTTGATCTCCGGGCTCCAAACCCGTGGTCTATAAAAGTGTCGGTTTAATTCCGACTCGGTTGGTCTAGGGAGGGACATGGGTGGCATGTTTGAAACCTGTCCTGGGTGAGGTCAGCCTGCAGCCTGGAGGAGGGACGCCCACTTACAGGGTGTCTGTGGTGGACACTTACTATGTGACCTTGGGCAATTGCTAACCCTTCCAAATGTCAATTTCCTCATCTGTGGAATGGGGGTGACAACAATGCCTGCCTCTCGGGGCACTTGTGCAAAGCACCAACGAAATGAGATTTCCGGTCAAGTGCTGAGCACGGAGTAAATGCAAGCAGGGAAGGTGCCAGTTCTTCCAAGTGAAGAAAAGCCATGAGATGACAGTGACCGCAGCAGAAAGCATCGTGCCTGACAAAAAGCCAGTGACCCCAAAAGGTCCCCCTGGCGTTGCCCTGGGTCTCTGGGGGCACGCTCTGTGCTAAGGATGCTCCTCACCCCCACCCTGTGCACACAGCAGCCCAGCAAGCCCTCGCATCCACCCTGTCCTCATGTGACCAACTGTCTACAAAGATTCTGGTCTGTCCAGTGCCAGCACCGGCTCCCCCCATTGGGCCATGGCCTTCCCACAGGGTCTTGGGCCCCTTGCAGCTTTGGGAGCCAGAGATTTACCACCCCAACTTTCCAAATCTCACCTCCGCCCCCAGATGAGGCCTGGACTGTCTCCTCAGCCTCCTGGCTTCCGTGTCCCTCCCATTAGCCTGGCTTGCTCTGGTCGGCAACAGCTCGGATTCGTCATGTCCTGCTCTAAAGCGTGTAGTGGCCCCTCATCACTAATTATATCCCCAACTCCTCAGGTTCTCTCCAGCCTGGTTCCCGCCACCGTCCCAAACTCGTTTCTCACACTTCCTGTGTGGAGATACAACCTTGTCGTGTGCACTCTTGATCTCTAACCTGCACACTCATGCCCCGTGCTTGCCTACCTCTGAGCAGCCCGTGGTGTCCTTGCCTCCATCAAGTCCAATTATCTGTCACCACCCCCTAAGTCCCTCCTGAGCCCTACGTTCTTTCCCCTGCCCCACCAGCTGGCACCTCTGCCTTCTCCCCTGGTGAAATCCTTGGAGCATTTCCCTGGGATTTCGAAAGAAGGTAACCTTACCCTCTGCCTTCCCTTGGTGGCAGGCGATGGGAAGGAGGTGACCCTGGGGTGTCCAACCAGAAGACCCCAACCACCATCTTGCTGACCCCTGAGAGGAAGTTCCACAGCTTCGGGTACGCCGCCAGGGACTTTTACCATGACCTGGATCCCAACGAGGCCAAGCAGTGGCTGTACCTGGAGAGGTTTAAGATGAAGCTGCATACCACTGGGGTAAGCGAGCCTCTCCCTGTCCCCCGAGTCCTCTGCAGTGGACAGCCAGGGCTCCTCCGGGCTTGAGAAAGTGGATCTTTCCAACCCAGAGGACCCTCAGGTTTCTCCCAAGCAGAAAGCCATGTCCATTTACCTTGATTTTAGCAATAACCTGGAGCACCCAGCACTTCTGTGGACTACACGGCCCCCTCTGATGTGCATGTGGGCAGGGAGATGTTCAGCATGTTTAACGACTTGTTTGCCTTGGAGACTGACCAGAGTGGATGCTGGCTGGGGCACAGGCCTGGGGCCTAGGGCCTGCGGGTTCTATGCCAGGAGATCCCCCTTCAGTGGCTGGATTATTGGGAGATCAGGGAATCCCGAAGGAAGAACTTGGGGACGGTGACATTTGGGGGGATGAGGGCAGTGGCTGTTAACTAACCAGTTCAGAAGTGACGACTGGCCCATTAACCCCCTGCCTGGGAAAGGGGGAAGCTCAGGAAATCAAGTGCTCAATAACTCAAGCCCCGACTCCCCCAGCTGATCTGCCCCCAACATGCCTGAGTTCTGTGAGATGTCTAGGGCAGCTAGGGCTTCTCCTTCAAGCTTCATGGAAATTTTCCTTAACTCTAAGTACTTAGAGATTCAGGGTGGTAATGGGTTTAACACCAGGACTCTGGGACAGACATCCTGGGTTTAAATCCTGCCTTTGCCACTGTCCGGACACTTAATCCAAGTCTCTAACCTCTCCGTGCCTCGTTTTTCCTGATCTGTGAAATGGATGCACTGATGGTGCCTCCTTCATGGGGGCTTTGTAAGGACAGAAGGAACCAAAATACACAGAGCTCTAGAACCGTGCCGGAGCTGCCTCAGTTCTGGTTGATTGCTGGTTTCTGTTGCCATTGCTGTCATGTGTTGACATTACATGCTTGCAGATGATGAAGCAAATATTAGGGGGAAACCCAGCAACAGAGCACCCCACTTTCCAGGGCTCTGTGCTCGTGGTGTGGTTGTCACCCTGTGAAGCAGACTGGCTTCTGCTAGAAGTGCATCCTTCCCATTTCACCCGATGGGACTCGGGGCTAAATTTCAGCTGGCATGGGTGGATGCACAGGAATTTTTTCAATTTGAATTTTTAAAATTCTGAGCCTGTGACTTCCTGGTGCTCGGCCACGTTTCTGAGCCTGGGAGCTGCCACTCAGAAGCTGGGGTGTCTTTGCTGAGCATCAGGGGCAGGAAGTGGCTGACTGGGAGGAGGGAGCTTGTGCAGATCAGTCAGGATGACTGGCAGGCCTCACAGGGATGGTTTAGCAGCTTGAGGTCTCTTCACACTCCAAAGGCAAAGCCTAATAACCCAACTAGGGTCTTTCCAGAGGCCTTACTGATTCTTCTTTCCTTGGTGGTAATGAGCCCTGTTGGTTCCAGGATGCTTGGGGGCTTTCTTTTCCCATCCCCACTCTGCAGGGACATTTCTTGTCATTTTTTCATGACCTGAGTCCATACAGCCCTTCTCAGAGCATCCTCTACCCAAGGGCTGCGCTCAGCCTCTGGCGGCGGGAAAGAGGCAGTGGTGCTGGGCTCCCAGCCGATCAGGCAGCAAAAGCCTTAAAATAGGAGCTCTTCTATTTCGGTGACTTGGCTGGCAGCTCATTGGGGAATGAAGGCTTCAGGTCTGTTTGGCATCACGTGTGCTAGTGAGTTGACGTGATTATGTAAGCCTCTGCTGGGGCGCTCCTGAGGGTGACCCCGTGTGACCACGAGTGGAAATAGTATGTAAATAGTATGTAAATTGGCAGTGATGTGTGCAGCCTTTCTCAGTTCCTAGGCTCTGTTGCTGCCCTGAAACCTTGCTCTCAGAGGATCCAGGAGGGAAAAAGAGGGAGAGAGGTAGAGATGGAGAGAGAGAGAGAGGGAGAGAGAGGAAGGAGAAGTGGAGGTGGGGCTGAGGGGAACAGCCAGGGCCTCCTACCCAGTATAAGGAATATGTCTCCAGGCCTGTTTTGGGGGGACACACCACCCTAGTCTGCCCCTCGAACAGTGGGAAACACAAATATGGCTCACCAGCTTCCCCAGAACTCTGTGG
Source organism: Macrotus californicus (assembly GCA_007922815.1). Classification (NCBI taxonomy): domain Eukaryota; kingdom Metazoa; phylum Chordata; class Mammalia; order Chiroptera; family Phyllostomidae; genus Macrotus; species Macrotus californicus. The sequence goes on along the minus strand of VMDR010000378.1, from coordinate 23,169 downwards.
AGCCATTTTCAAAGCTAGAAAGCATGTCTCTCCTTTGCCTCCTTATTGTTTCATTCCTCTTTCCTGGCAGGACCTCACCTTGGATACAGACCTGACGGCAGCAAATGGCAAGAAAATCAAAGCCCTGGAAATCTTTGCTTACGCCCTGCAGTACTTTAAGGAGCAGGCGCTGAAGGTAGGACACCTGGCAGTGCCTGTGGTGGGGGGTGCACTTGCCACCGAGGGGGCCTGGAGAGCGAGAGGGTGGGCTGTGCCTTTAGAAAGCAGGATGCACCTTCCTAACTGCTGGGGGAGGTGGGTGGGAATGGTGCAGCCACCGGGGAAACGATCTGGCAGGTCCTCCAAAGCTTAAACAGAGCCATCATGGGACCCAGCAATTCCACTCCTTGGTTTATACCCAAGAGAAACAAAGACACTTATTCACGCAAACGCCTGTGCATGAATGTTTGTGGCAGCACTATTCATAGTAACTAAAAAGTGGAAACAACCCACATGCCCGTCGGTGGAGGAATGGGTGGGTAACTGAATGGGGTCTGTCCACACAGTGGAATATTACTTAGCCGTAAAAAGGAAGGAAGTGCTAATACGTGCTACAGCATGGATGGACCTCGAAACCATTACGCTGAGTGAAAGAAGCCAGACACAAAAGGTCACATATTACATGATCCATTTGTACCCCACGTCCAGAATAAGCCACTCCATGGAGGCAAAAGAGCAGATTAGTGGTTGCCGGGGAGTGGGGAGAGAGGGAATGGGGAGTGGCAGCTAAAGGGTATGGGTGATGGAATTAGGTAGTGGAGCTATTTGCACAAACCATGTGAATATTCTAAAACCCACTGACTTGGATACTTTACAAGGGTGAACTTTTGCGGTATGTGAAACACATCTCAGTAAAAAAATGAAAAGAAAGGCAGGAGACACATGTAGCCCCTGTGTGATCTTGGGCGAGGTGCTCAGTCTGTCCAGTACCCATAGTCCTAACCTGAAGGGGGAGGCAGGTAACTGTGCCTTGGGCTCCCTGGATAGTAAATGAAATAATAGCCGTGAAGTGCCTTCCTTAGACCCACACAGAGCAAACGCTTGGCAGAAGTGATTGCTGCTGTCCCTCCCTCTCCCCCTCCTCCACTCCCCACCACCACCCTAGAACCATGGGAGAGGCTGGCTGTGTGAGCAGCCCCCTGGGATAGCCCTTGCCAAGGCTTGTGCGGTAGAATGCAGAAAGCGGCTAATTTCTAAGTGGAATATAGCTGTCCACCCAGTGTCCCCTCCTGTGCGCATGGTGCTAACTGGGTGCAAATCGGGTGATTAAAGGGCCTTGTGTATTGAGCTTTATTCAAAACCAATTAGAATCTTCAGAAACATTTGGTGTTATGTGATCACTAGAAGAAACCTAGTGAATTCTGGAAATAGAATGGAATAGAATAGGATGGGACGGGGCAGGATGGGATGGGTTAGAATAGGATAGAATAGCATTAGAGTAGAATTCTAGAAACCTAGTGAATTCTGGAAACAACGGAGTAGAATAGGATGGGACAGGATGGGATGGGATAGAATAGAATAGAATTAGAGTAGAATTCTAGAAATAAGGCTAGAAGGAGAAAAGGAACAAGTAAGAACATGATCCTGCTTTCATTTATTCAAGTACTTTTTTTTTTTGCACTTTTGAGATGCCAAATCCTATGCAGTTTCTGGCAGTGTAGAAATAAACATAGTATGAAGGAGCATGCAATCAACAGTCAATGGGTCAGTGTTGTGAGGGGTAACTGAGTTTTCAGTATTGGGAGCAGCAGGGAAGACTTCCTGGAGGAGGCAGATTGGGGGCCTCTCTGGAAGGCACAGCTGGAAGGGCAGGTGTTTCAAGCTTGTGACATCAGCACAAAAACAGTTCAGGGGATAGAAAATGTAGCAAACAGCCATAGGAAGCAGGTAGTTTGGGGTTGGTGACTGGCAAGGCTGGGCATAGAGCGGAGCTGTGAGTGAGCTCGGGACGAGATTGTGCAGGGCCTCGAGTGCCAAGCCGAGGAACTTCGTGGTAGTGGGGAGCCATCAAAGGGTTTCTAGCAGGGGGATAAATGCCTTGGCCACAGGGTGGGTAGTAGGGGAACAGGTCCCGAGGCTGTCCTGAGGGTGGTGGACAGCCATGTGGAAGCAGCTGACTCAGATCCTGCAGCAGGTTTGTCTGAGGCCTGAGGGTGAGGCCCTGAGTGAGACTTGGAGAACTGTGGGCTCATTTGGAGAATGTGAAAACCAAGAGGAGTGGGTCTTGGGGAAAAATTCGACAAGAAAGGGAGAGGGGAGAGACAGAAAGGAAGGATGTGGGAGAGAGACGGGAAGGCAGGGGTGTGGTGAAGCACCAGGACCTGGAGAAGGAGAGTGCGTGCCATCATGCCCAGGGGCAGCAGAGCAGAGCAGAGAGGAGGCTCGCCAGGAGGGGGCCACTGTCAGCCTGAAGGGCACAGATCCCAGAGGGAGGGCTCAGCGTTGGGTGACCCAGGTGGCCACGTGGGGGCCTGTCTCCCTGACCACAGGTGGCAAGTCTGAGAAAGTTGAAGGAGCAGAGGGAGGCACAGTGCTGGGGTGGGGCTGCGGGGGCTGGATTTAGAGGGGGAGCCATAGGGAAAATTTAGGGCTTGAGAAAGTCCATGACCCTGGGCCAAGTTGGCCAAGAAGAAAGGAATGAACAGCTCATTGCAGAGGGGAGGAGGCAGAGGGTCAAGCAGGGCCCCGCAGTGGGTGGCTGCGAACTTGGCAGCTCAGCCTCTGGCTCAGGGACTGGCTAGCGCCTTCTCCCTGCAGGGAACGTGTGAAGAAACTCTGCAGAAAAGCTGTCTGAGGAGGTTTACAGGAGCTGGGCCCTCCACGAGGGCCAACAAGTGGATTCAGAGGGGACCGTTGTGTGTTGGACCAGAGTAAGCGAAAGCAGATCTCAGAAGTCCCACACATGACGTAGGCTCAATCACAAAGGAAAGCAGGCGGAAGGGCCTGACAATGAGGCCTTCAGTTCACGTCAGGTTCCTTTCTCTCCGAGCTGTTCTCTGCTCACTGGTGACAGTTACCCAAACAGCTTTCCAAAAAGCGAGGGAAGCCCATGACCCAGGGTTCGAGCCTCTTCCTGTTTATTGTGGAAGACAGTCTGCATGGTAATAGGCAGCTTAGACTCCTTCCCGGCACATGCTGCGGGCTCGCCTGCTTTTGAAGGCCAGGCCAGACCTGCAAGGAAATAGCACGTGGTAAAAAAATAAGATAAAACAGAAACAAAAACAAAAAGCCGGCTGCTTCACATTGGCCCAAAGTAGAGATGTTTTTGATACACGTTTTTAAAAAAGCATGCTGAATGTACATACCACTACCAAACTGTACACTTAAAAATAGGACATTTTATGTGTATTTTGTCACAATTAAAAATGAAAAAAAAATTAAAGGCAAGAAAAAAACAAAGTTTACTGATTGAAGAGGAAGTGAGTTCAGAGAGAGGGCCGGTCAGTCCAAAGATAACTATTTGTAACAACAGGGAAAGTGTGACACCCATCAGGGAAAAGCCACAACAGCCCGTTCATCTGAGCTGCGTCCGGAGCCACCCTGCTGCGGAAGTGCGTTAGTGTGTGTTCAGTTTGCTTTCAGGTGTGTCTGGTGACTGTGGCAACAGGAGGGGGGGAAGGGAAGGAGCCAGCTTTCGTCTGAGGTCTTCCCTGGGCCAGACGCTCCACCTGCGTTCTCACTTAATTTTGCCGCCAATGCCCTGGGTTAGTTTCACTCTCCCCGTGTTACAGACGGAAATACCGAGGCAAAACTATGCCAGAGACCTATCTTGTCTACAGGGACCCGGTGGAGACCTCTGAGGCTTCTGCTCGTCCCGTTTGTCCCCATGCTTTAACCTCACCCCGAAGAAAAGAGCAACATGTTCTTGCTTAGGTCACATCTTTCCTATCCTGCCAGGAAAACTCCCCTGATGTGCTTGGCTTGAGGGGAGTTCGGTGACCGTGACAACTCTGACAACCACCACTGTTGTTAGGCAATATTGTGGGCCACACACGGTTCTAGACATGAGACCACGTGTCACAGTTAAAACGCCGGCCTTTCGAGTCAAGGCCTGAGTCCAGGTCCGAGTCCAGATTTTGGCTCTGCACTTTCTAGCTGTGTAATGGTCAGAAAGACAGTACAGTGAGGCCTTAGCTTGCGGTCTGTGGGAAAGGGGCAGTTAGAATCCCTCCCGAGCAGGGTTCATGGCTGGATGAATGGAGGTGAGGGGTGCAAAGTGCTCAAGGCTGACACAGAGTGCACTCCCCCAAGTAGAGCACTCAGAAGAGCATCAATCCCTCTAACAACCGTAGGAGTGAGGCATCGTTACTCGTGTTGTACAGATAAGGAGCCTGAGGCCCGAGAGGTTGTCACTTTTCCCTCAGACACATGGCTAGGAAATGGCCAGAGGCCTCTGATCTGCCTGCCTCTGGCCTACAGTCACAGTCAGTGAGTGACGGAGCTGGGAGCTCCCTGCTCGCTGAACAGGCAGAGAACAGACCCTTGCTCCCTGACGCTGGTGAATTCTGGAGGCTCTGGAAGTTCAGTTCCTAGCCAGGAAGCCTGGATGCTCAGCAAAGCTGCCAGAGCATCGGCTATGTCCACTTGACCTGCGGCACTTTGCTTGGCTTTAGGAGCTGAGCGACCAGGCGGGTTCGGAGTTCGAGAACTCTGATGTCAGATGGGTCATCACGGTGCCTGCCATCTGGAAGCAGCCCGCCAAGCAGTTCATGAGACAAGCTGCCTACCAGGTGAGTACAGGGGTGGAGCAGCCAGGGGCCCGGGATGCCCACGGTGGTGACTGTCCCCCACGCATGTGTCCTCCAGCATTCACTGGCTTCCTCCTGGGGGAGGGCATGGGTCAGACTGACAAAGGGGAGAGGCTGGGGTCAGACTGACAAAGGGGAAGGGGCTGGGCTCTGCTTTCCTTCTGGCTTTATGCACTTCCAGGTCCCATAGCCACTGCAGAGTCCCTGGGGCTAGCGTTTCAAATCGCGGTTCAGAGACATTTCTTCCTGGGTGACTGCAATTGAGAATTTCAAATAAAAGGCTTGGAGAATTTCAAGTAAAAAGAATATTTGAATAAGAAAAGAATCAAGACAAGGCCCTGGGTATGGACCAGGCAGATCAGCTTGGCGCTGAGGCTGAAAGCTGTACATATGCAGCCAGGAAGTAAAGGAAATCCAATTTTCCTCCGTGTGTTTCACCTGCGAATGCACAGGAGCTCGTGGGCTGTCACACCCGTCTGGTGGCAGACCCCAGGGTGGGGGCCGTGGCATGGTAAGGAGTATGCAGTCAACACAGCACCATGAAGACAGAACATTCCAGGGCTGAGGACCAGCCCATCCCTTGTGGGCACCTCGGCACCGCCAACCCGCACATGGTTGGCAGACCCCTTATGCCAAGATGGGCTTTCCAGGAGGGTGTGAGTCCCTCGCAAGAGGGGCTGGTTGCACTGATCTGCTGTTCAGATTCTGGGACAGCGCTGGCTCCTGTGCACTTGCTTAGTCCCTTCGGTTCATGAAAGCCCACCCGGGGCCCTGGGCCAACTCTGTGTCCTGATTATCAGTGTTCAGAGACATTGACCTGAGCCAGGCTGGGGAAAAGTCAGCAAGGTAACAGATGTCCTCTTGCCCACCACCACACCTCTCAGGAGACAGCCCCCTCTCCCAGGGGACACACCTCTGACGCTGAGATTGTGGCCATGTACAGGAACCTTTCCTTTTAAAACACCCACCCAGCCCACCCTGAGTGTGGGAATGCAGTAAAATGGGCACCTCCGTGTCATGACTTGTACTAACACTTGGAGCTTCAGTCCAGGTGGCAGGTGGAGTTCAAGGAAGGGACAGGTCCCCTTCTTTCCCAGTCCTTTTCTTCCCTCCCCTGCCCCAGGCCATCTCCTCTGTTCTCCCCCTTCCTCTGTCCAGCGTGAGAATCTGGCTCAGTCTATGTCACTGTCAAAAATAGATTTGTTTTCATAGGGATGAAGGAAGAGGGTGGAAGTTCCAAAAAGAGGCAACTTCTTTAAAAAGAAAGCAAGCACAGACGCGCTTTGGCTATCCACAGAAGCCACAGTGTCCCGGACCTTTGCTGTGGTCTCGGACCACAGGCAGTGTCCAGAGACAGGACCCGGGAATGGCGGTCTGGGGAGACCTGGCCCAGTGTCTGAGTTTTTCCCGGGAAGGAGACTCAAGACTCATGGTTTTGGCCTTCGTTTTCCAGCCCACAGGAAGATTTCCACAACAAATGTGTGACCTGGAAACGAGTCAGTTCTTATTTTTAGCTTGAAAAGGAAAGAGGTGCAGTGACCAGTAGATTTGTCAGGGCTGTTGGAGGTCTGGGCTGGCTCTTCCAAGGACAGCAGCTCTGAAAAAGTGGGGGTTGGGGGTGGCCCCTTAACACCGGGGCAGCTGAGGAGGAAGGAAACTGGTCAGAGGGGCATGGCATTCTCTGGGGTTTGGCCAGAAATAAACTGGAACCAGCCTAGCACCTCAGAGAGAAGAAGGGACAGCGGGGCCTGAGAAGAGCAGGCATGTCAGCATTTGTGGAGGCAGGGACTTTGCTTTCTGAAGCTCGGAGGCACTCTGTACACAGGCCTGTCTTCTCAATACTGGGTGTCTTTTGTTTGGTGCCGTGGTTGTACAGCCTGATTTTTGACCCTTTGTAATTCTGATTTGATACTTGTGTTCAATTTACAGTCACCGTATGGATTTCAAGATGGCAGGGACCATTCAGTCACTGTTTGCTCGCTCATTCATTTGTTCATTAAACAGACCTACGCTCGGGCTGTTCTGTGTGCTGGGACCAGTGTAGGCACTGGATTCACATCCTGTTCTCAAGCTGCTTGCTGTGGCCAAAGTCTTTCCTACTCCCGGGAAGGGGCAGAGGGTGTGTGAGGGGCACAGTTGCTTGGCTGCCTTCTGTGTGGTCTCTTCAGCCCGTTTTCTTGAAGAGTCCCCATGGCAAAATGGAAATGAAGCTTGCTATTTTGTGACCAAAATTAGCATCTTTCCCACTCTCCCTCCTCACCCCCATCTATTATATAGAATAAGAAAGATGAGTACCTGTGATGGTTAGTTTTATGGGTAAACTTTACTGAGCTGAGGGTACTCAGACATTTGGTCAAACATCATTCTCAGTGTTGCTATGAGGGTGTTTTGGGATGAGATGAACATTTAAATGAATTGCCTAAATTAAGCAGATTGCGCTCCCTAAGGTGGGTGGGCCTCAACCAATTCGTTGAAGGCATGAGTAGAGCAAAAGGCTCAACCTCCCTAGGATAAGATGGAATTCCTCCTGCCTGCCTGTCTTCAAACCGGGGCATTGGTTGTTTTGTGTTTGTTTACTTATTTGTTTGTTTTTTGTCTTTGAACTTGAACTGTAACATCTGCTCTTCCTGGGTCTTGAACCAGCCGACAAGGGAAGTATACCATTATTGGCTGTCCTGGTCCTCCAGCTTGCCGACCGCAGACCTCCGGATTTGTCAGCCTTTATAATCGTGTGAGCCAACTCCTCACCAGAAATCTCTCTCTATACAACACAGACCCTACTGGTTCCGTTTCTCCGGAGAAACCTAGTATAGAACCTGAGCGAAAAACAGTTTTGGCCCATCCAGCTTCTGAGACCCAAGAGTGCCCATCCACCCTTCCACTCAAAGTGCCACCCATGAGCCTGGCTTCAGGTGGAAGAGCCAGAAGGAGAGGGTAGGATGGGCAGGGAAACTGGTCATGTCCTACCTACTTGCATGTAAAAACAGAGCCCCTCCTCCCGGGCCTGTCGGAGCTTCCCAGGGCCCAAGTTCATGGCACAGTCTTGTGCTGCTTCCTCAGCTTCTCCTTCCACCGGCCTAGTGAAGGAGGAAGAGGCCTGGCTGTGGAGCAGGGGATGAGGCCCCAGGCAGCATCTCCCGTGGGAGAGGCAGGCTTGGAGTGGGCGGCTCTGGGGCGGGGCTCAGAGCTCCAGGACTCACTGCCACCGAGGGCTGCAGGCCACTTGACCAAATGCAGTTTCATCTGTGAAACTCCCAGGTCTCTGCTTGTGTCAAGTGCTTGTTGAAAAAGTAGGTTACATCTCTTTCTTGTCTGATCCACAGCCTCAGGGCACCTTTAGACCCCTGCAGAGCATTCAGGGAAAAGGCCGTGGCAGAAACAACAGCGGGTCCCCCTTCTCAGGTCTTCAGAAGAGACTTCGAGTGGGAGGTGGTTCCACCAAGTCTTGAGGGCCTCCTGGAGGAAACAGTCCAGGTTATTTCTAGAGGCATTTTGCCTAAAATATGTAACTCTAGTTAGGTTCCAGAAACCCGTTAAATAAATGGTGTTTCCCAACATAGGATGGTTTCATCCAGCACGGGTTTGCAGCTTGCATGCGCCTCCCTTTCCAAACAAATGACAGTGAAAAATAATCATACCAGGAAAAAAACCCACAGAAAATAACCCTGTGACACCCAGAGCCGAGGCAGCTGCAGCCCTTTGCAGCGGGACGCGGGGCCAGCAGAGCACTCAGCCATCTGGTCGTTTTTCTCAGCTGTAAACACAGCCCTGCTGGGCTTTTCCAGCTGACTGCAGGGCGGAAGAGGAGCCCATGTGGACGCCCACGACCTTGGCCTCCCTGAAGTCACCCACCTGCTGCTCCTCCCTGCTGCCCCAGATGCGCGGAGTCAAATGGGGTAGCGTGCTCTTGGTTCAGACACTTTCGGTCAGCAGAGTCCCTAGGTCATGCTGGCGGAATGCTCGCTCTGGTTCAGGTTTGCAGAGGGGAGCCTCAGGAAACTGCAGAACTGGATCCTGGCTGGAGGCGTGGTCAGTTCATTCATTTAGCAGCTCCTCCCTGAGCCCCCACTGTGTGCAATGGGGCAAGAAGACTTTCCTGCTGCCCATAGAAAACGCAGCATCTTGCAGGAGAGGCCAGACATGTCCACGTGGGCCCCAGCGGAGGGAGAGCTCACACCAGCACAGTAGCCCTGAGACCCCAGCTCCAGAGGCGGAACTGGCAAAAGCAAAGAGAGTGCTCTTCAGGTTTGGGTGCCCCTGGCCTGATCCCAGACAGATGCCCCCCAGGGCTCCTGACAGCTGTCAGGCTGGCCAGAGGGCTTCTGCCGAGAAGACTACAGTGGTGATGCAGAAGCAGCCCACGCTTCCAGGCACTAGACCTTTCTGACCAGAGGTCAAGACAGCTGAGTTGTTGAGTCTGGCGGATTCTCTTGTATTTCCTCCTTTTCTTGGAGTCCACAAGCAGCCCTGGGACCCCTCCCTGGGGAGGTGGAACCCGCCCAGAGCCAGCTGCATCCTCTTGCCTGTCCCTCAGCTTTTCCCTGTGGGAGCTGCTGGCAGGGGCACAGCCTCTCAACGCTTGCTGGGGAGCATGATGGCCTGGCTCAAACGAACGAGGGGGTTCCTCTGTCCGGAGTCACTCAGACACCGCCCAGCCCTGCTCTGACCTGGCCTTCTCCTACCCTCTGGTTTGGGGTCCTCTTCACCTCCATTCCCCATCTGCATCTTCTCCCAGGGTCATGGGGGACACCCTGTGGAAATGGGCCGAAGCTTTTGCTGTGGAACCGTGGCCAGCCCAGCTGGGGAGGCGGATGGAAGGCCCTCCCGACCAGGTGCAGCCACGCTGTTTTAGGCACCCGGGTCCCGGGGGTCTTCTACCTTTTCAGGATGCAGGAGCATCCTCCTAGGGGGCTGTCTCAGCCACACACCAGGTACACTCAGGCACGTCGAGCTGGGTGATTTTACTCAAGGCTCTTCACTCCTCTGGTCTCCTTGCTGTGATTTTCCTGCGTAGATATTTCACATCTAAATCCCAGTTCCTACTCAGAATTTCAGGTGAGGTGTGGAAAGGAGCGACAGTTATTTTCTGCTCTTCTTTCTGCCCTCCTGTCCATTCCCTGCTGCCAGGCCCAGGCCCTGGGGCTCTTCCTGGCCACCCGGGGGCTGCCTGGCAGGTTGCCTTCCCGGTGGGATGAGATGGCAGTGATGTGCCTTTTGCACGGACGGGGCCTTTGCCTTTTCTCCTTCACTCTGAGTCCCTGGGCGCCCCTCTGGCTCTCTGCTGGCCCCTCCTTGCCCCAAGTTTATATTCCGTTCTGAACTTGGAGGAGAGTCTGATGCATGTAGGCGCGTCTGGTCTTTCCTTCCTCATCCCGTGTTGTGGAAGCCAGGCCTGGTAGAGTCCGTTCTAGGAGCTCCTTGATTTCACAAACCCACGAAGATGGAAGAGTGAACCCGTGAGCGCTGTCCTTTAGGAGGGGCTCCTCTTGCTTTTATTTTGTGTTTCCTCTTCTGGAATCCTGGAGAGGAAGGTTCAGAGGTTGCACTGCTTCTGGTGGCACTTCCGGTGTGTAACCCATGTCCTCTTTCACTGGGTGCTGTAACCTCAGCTATCTTTGTGCCAAAGGTGTCTGATGCGACCTTGTGGGAAAGTGAGGCAGGGGCCAGGGGACTTTTAATCCTTGAATAGGGAGCAGTGGGAAGTCTTGTCACACTTCTGTGTCTGTTGACCTGTGTCAACAAAGGGCAGACCCTGTCTCTTCAACCCAGGGACCAAGCTGATGGGCCACAGCCAAGGGTACAAGGCACTGAGGAGGCAGGTTTCCTGTGGATGGGGCAGAACGTGTGTGCGGTTCCTTCTGGTTTTATGACGTCATTCTTCTAGAAGTTGATTATCATCTGCTTTGGGCATTTGGTATTGGCACAGTGGAGATGTTCAGTCCCCTGCCTGCGGATGGTTTCTCAGGGAGACAGTAATTGGTTCATTTTGGGTATGGTGTAGGCAAGTACAGGCAGTGCGTCATCAGGTGCTGTCCCAGAGTAAAGGGGTAGAGATTGTACCTCGAAGCCTATTGAGGGGGGAGCATTAGACACACTGGGGACCTTTGTCCGAGTCCTCCCGAAGGCCTGGTCCCCACCCTGGTAACTGGACTCACTCAGACCAGGACAGCTGGGAAGCAAGTAAAGAGCCAGTCTGCAAGGCGTGAGATGTGGGCCTGCGCCCGCTCTGCCACTATGCTTTGGGTACCCTTGAGCTTCAGGGACTCAAAGGCCTATGGCCCAGGACACCTGGGACAGCTGGTCACCCTACCTCTCTGAGCCTTGGTCTCTGTGGAAAGTGAAGGAGTTGGACGAAGGTCCTGAAGGCCCTCTGCATTTCTTACATCATAGCCTAGGCCCTCCCACACCCGACAACTGTACCTGCTCAGCAACTTCCCCCAGTGACTGCAGGCCGGCTCCTCCTGGGGAGAGGCCATTGTGCATGTGCAACACCAGGAAGACCTTCCACCCCCAGCCCGCAGGGCGAGGCCACTGAACCTCATGAGCTGGGTGCAGAGCTGGGAGCCTTCTACCAAGTGGGTGTGGCACCAGGACAGCATCCCAAGGTTCCCTAGGAAGCAGGACCCAAAACAACAAACACTGCGGTGATAGGAATGAAGCATGCCTCCGTTTTCCATCGTGCTGGCAGCCAAGGAAACCCCGTGTGCTTGAGCAGCTTCAACAAGCAAGCAGGACCTGGTGCTCAAGTTCAAGGCTACGAGAGGTGGACAGGGACCTGGTAGGGGCTACGCTCGTTTTTCTGAGCACCCTCAGCAGGGTGATCCCAGAGCCTCCTGGACTGGCCCTCTGAAGGTCCAGAGGAATGGGACTGGAACGAGCCAGATGTCACAGCAGAAGCAACGCTGCTATTAAAGGGATAAGATGACTGCCAGTTGCCTGTGCACCCACACTCCAGGAAAGGGGGTGCTGTGTGGATTCCAGGGGGCTTGCTCCTGGAGTGCTGGAGCCCTCCTGGTCAGATTCCCACATAGCAAAATCCAATGTCAGCTGAGGACCGGCGATGGGCCACTTGTGTCCTAGGCCAGCAAAGATTGGGGCTTGTTCTGTCTCAGTTGGATTGTTTGGCTTCTTATAAGCAAAATCAGACCATCTGCCTTCCCCCATGTAACGGTTTTCAAAAGTTGGGGGCCTTTGCCCCTCATGCTTCTCAGTTCTGGGCTAAGCAAGCCCCACATACAAGAGGTCCTGTGGCCCAGAGTCTGGCATTTCCCAAGGGTGCTAATGTTTTCTTCAGCCAGTGTTTGGGTACCTGGCTTAGGGCCCAGTACCCAGTCACTGCCAATTCTAAGCTCTGCAGAAGCCTGTGGAGGCAATCTCTCAAACCGGTAGAGCATGCGTGCCCCTTCCTTGGGGATGACTGCCCCAGGTGTGGGTGTTCTCGGGCGGTCCCGCCCAGGGAGCCTGGGTCCCAGCCTCGGCTTCTGTCTTCCAGGCAGGCCTGGCCTCCCCCGAGAACTCGGAGCAGCTCATCATCGCCTTGGAGCCCGAGGCGGCCTCCATCTACTGCCGGAAGCTGCGGCTGCACCAGATGATTGAGCTGAGCAGCAAGGCCGCGGTCAATGGGTACAGCTCCCGAGACACAGTAGGAGCTGGGTTTGCACAGGGTACCTCTGCTCTCTCTCTCCCCTCCCCGCTCTCCCCGCTCTCCCCACTCCTGCCCCTGCATGTGCCTGGGCCTGTTATTTAATGCACTCAGTGCTGTGACCAAGAATCAAGGTGCTCCCAGAGAAGCTGGCGTTCAGCATCTCTGTGCTTAGTCCCCCTTTACCTGGCCCCTCCAAGGGGCGGGCCCCCATAAACTTGGTGGTGGGTACCCTGGTTCTTCACCCACCCACGTGCCTTAAGAGAGGGGGAGGGCACTTCTTTCCAGAAGTTTGAGGGGGGCCTGAGAGCCATCCTTGGCCTTGCATTTTACTACTCTTAACCTTTCTTGTCTGTTAACTGATTCTTAATCTAATCCCATTTGCCTGTTATTAATTCCTCCATTAAGACTGTTGATTTATTGCTGACTCACTCATTGAGGCCACTTTGTGTGTGATGAGCTCCTTACGTGTCTTCGCTATAAACCTGGAGAGAGTTAAAACTACGGATGGAAAGGGCTGATTTTTCCTGACCCGGCTGATGATTCATTCAGCTGTGGAAAAGGTCACCTGCCTAAGGAGACTCAGGAATTTAAGGCGGCTCTGAAGGAACTTTTTCATACTTACTCGTATGTAAGTGGGTCACAGTCTTGGTCCCCAGAACTCTTCTCCCTCGTGTCCAGGGCTCTGTGGGTCTGCTCAGGGCCACAGAGTTTGCAGACACCTTAGGTCAAGGTCAAAGCCACCATTGTGAGTGACTCAGGAAGCTACTCAGAATTCAGTGGGGTGGCACACAGCTCTGAGCTCTGTCCCCAGGTGAAGGTCTTGGGGACAAAAACCCACCTGTCACCCACTGAAGAAGGCCAAGCCCAGGAGGAGAAGGGTGACATGCACCAGGTCTGTCATAAACTGTTCCCCCTATGGCCTTGTCCCCAGGTTTTCCTTGGTCGACACACCCGAGACCCTGGGACCCAGGCTCACCCTTAGTAGGTGCACATTCCTGCCCAGAAGGTACCGCGCCGTCTCCTCACGGCCTCGCCTGTTCCTCTTCACAGGGTAACACTGCCACCGAGGCTCTGCATTTCCATCCCAGACTGGGGACTCTGTGAGCCTTGGCCCAAGGCAGCGGCACAGAGTTCATTGTCACCACACTGCTGCCTCAGCCTGCCAGGGCTGTGGGTTGGCACCTCAGATCCGATGCACCCGGGATGTGTGGAAACAGGCTTCCCTTTAAATATTTTATGTATGGAGAGAGGGGAAGGGAAGTAGAAAGAGAGGGAGAGAAACATCAATGCATGGTTGTCTCTTGTGCGCCCCCTACTGGGGGCCCGACCTGGCTCTCAACCCAGGCATGTGCCCTGACTGGGAATCGAACCAGTGACCCTTTGGTTCGCAGGCTGGTGCTCAATCCACTGAGCCACACCAGCCAGGACAAAACAGGCTTTCCTTTAAATCTCAGGGCTTGACTTGCCTTTTCCTAGCAGCCTCAACACAGGCGGAGGTCAGCTTTACTGCTAGGTCAACTGGTTGCTCTAATCCCTCAGGATGACATAGTCATTTAAATTTCCACCTTCATTGTTTTAACTGAAAAAGGAATGACTAGGCTTTTTGTCTTACTTGCTGGTTCTTACTTAGTTGTTCAGAAGAAGAAATGCATAAGAACTAGCTAATTCGAGTTAGCTCTTCTTACCACTTTCTAATTATAACCCATTTGAGGAGAACTGTTTTTGTGTGCTTGCCTTCCCCGAGAGCTCAGTTTTTGGTGTCTTTTCCTTTCACACGCCCTGCCTCCTCCCACACTGCTCCGTGCCTGTGTCCTGTGCCTCGTGGACTTTGCTGTCTCCTGTGCTCAGAGCATCTTTAGGTCTTTTAAATCTTCAGATTGCTGGCAGAGAGGCAGGGTTCCTTCTCAGCCTTGGGCTGCAGTTAAGGTTTCTCTCCCAGAAGGATGGGGTGCTGTTTGGGGAGGCCTGGCAGAGCACTTAATCAGGAGCACCCGGGGTGGTGTTGGTGCCCTGAGACCCCTCCCCCCAGGACCTCCCCTGCCCTGAGGCCCCTCATGGTGGACCCCTAGTGGACACCATGGGGGGCAACGGGGCCAGCGCTCTGTCCCCAGCCCCACAGGTTTGCTGCCGGTCATTTTTTTTCACTCCAGGAGGATTTAATGAGATCAGTAAAAGGATACATTTTTCACAAAATGGGCTTAATTTGCCTGAAAAATGGGATGATGTTTTGAGCTCTCAGAACACGTTTTGTTAGCTTCGCTTGGCCGTTTTTCATGAAGGCTCTGTTGCTAGCGATCTGCGTTGTTTTAGGAAACCAGGTGCCCATTACAAGATCTGCAATAGAAATGCGTCTGGAGCTGGTGCTGGGAACAGGAGAGAAGCCCCGAATCTAGGGATCCCTCCCAGGCCTGCAGGAACTCCCGAATCAAGGGGCCGCCTCTCCACCGTAAACCAGGGCCTGAGGAACTTAGAGCTGGCCCCGCGGTTTGCCATTCTAATCCCCAGAGAACATGCTGTTTTGCAAACACTGCTCCTTGCTGAAAGGCCAGAGGGTCAGGGGTCCTCTATTGGATGAGCAGCAGCAGACGGATTTGTAGGGCAATTCAAAGTCTGCAGCACCCATTTAGGGACTGAAGGAAGGTGGGAGGGGCAGCAGAGCTGTGCACAGAGCCTGTATCCATGAAATTAGACGGCTGCTCTAAGTCGTGCATGGTGGCGGTCATTTGTAGGGCACCAGGTCCCAGACTTGGCGCTTTACCTGCATTATCCCCTACTGGGAGCCAGGGGTCACGCTGGCTGCTTAGGATGAATCAGAGAGCCAGTCCCCACGCTGCCTATAAGGAACTTAGGCCGAGTATGATTACCCCTATTTTATGGATGAGAAAACTGAGGCCAAGGGCAGCTGAGTTGTTCAAATTCCCACCTTGGCTATGCCCTGCTGCCTCCCAGGTATCCTCTCACCACACCTTTCCCACTTCTTCGCACGTGTACTCTGCTTTTTCAGACTCCACTGTAAATTGTGAACTCTCAGAGGCCTGCGGGTCCCTGGTCGCAGGGTTAATTTCGGGCTGCAAGACAATGTGGGAAGTGCAAGGCCCTTACCTCCCTGGCCTGCTTTCCTCATCTTAGCACGGGACCATGAGTCGTGCCCTGTCTACCTCCCAGGGCTGTGGGGAGGCCAGTGGGAGATGAAATCCCCCACGCATGCTAGGCGTCCCAGCTGCTAAGTACCCGCAGCCACAGCGAGGTGTCTGTCCCTCAGTGCTGAAGGAAGAGCTGGTGCTGGGCTTTGCTAGTTTCAAATGCACCACCTGGTGGCCAGCAAGCATACTGGCTTCAGGCAGTGGCTTCTGTCCAGTTCATCCGGGACCCAGGTTAGGCAAACATGCCCCACTTCCCTTGGATCAGTCTCTTGATGAGAAATTACTTAACCAAGTGCACTGAAGGCCGCTTGGCAGGCAGCTTCATCCCTGAGACAGCAAAGCAAGGAAATTGGCCCATTTTGTTAACCCATTCCTCCCCACGTGTCCCTGGAGGACGGGGCTCTCATCCAGGGGAGCTTTGCAGCAGGGTCCAGACGAGAGCTGCCACACAGACGAGTGTATGAAGGCCGGTGGCAGCAGCCACTGGCTCCAGAAGAACTAGTTTCGTAGCTCCTGGTGGTGTGTTTCTGTAACTGTTCTGATCACGTTGCACTAAATGTTCTGTCCCTAAAGCTCCTCATGCTGTTGCCTCCACTGACCACAGGTGACTGACCGCCGCTTTTTCATGCTCTTACCCATCATCCTTTTCTTTCTGTCGGCCACTAGCTAAGGAACACGCGCGGCGTAACCGGCAGAGTCGGACCTTTTTGGTGGAGAATGTCATAGGAGAGATCTGGTCCGAGCTGGAGGAAGGTAGCGTCCTTGAATGTCCTTTGCCTGTGCTGGGTTTGTGTGCACGTGCGCTGGCAGAGACGCTTTCCTACTTGTTCCTTTGGCACTTTCGGGAAATGTTCAAAATCGGTCAGTTTTAAACACTACTTGCGCAGGGAGAGCTCTTTTTGGAGCTGTAATTTTGCATGTTTTAGAACCATGCAGACGCTTCCGAAGAAGGGCAGGGATTGGAATTCACCAGTTCCAGGATAAGTCTTCCGTTAAACAGCAGGTCATTTTACGGCACTGTTAACTCGGCAGGAAGTTGTCCGCTTGGACACGCTGGGTGTGCAGCAGCAGGCGACAGGAACGCTTAGTTTGAAAGATTCAGGCCCCGGGGCTCTCTGTCAGCCGTGCTAGCAGCACCCTGGTGGACAGCATCGCCTTCTCTTGGGTCGTGAGCGACTCGCTGTGCAGCTCACTGGCAAACCCACCGCACTAATGAGAAGGGGGCACACCGGTCATCGTCCGCCAGCTTGCTTCAGGATGGGTTGACAAGCGGTCAGTGCAAAGGATGGCTGTTTTTATTTTCTTTTTTACCAGGTGACAAATATGTGGTTGTGGACAGTGGCGGCGGCACCGTAGACCTGACAGTGCATCAGATCCGGTTACCGGAGGGGCACCTTAAAGAACTGTATAAAGCGACAGGTGAGCCCCTGCGTGGCCGATGGCTTCCCGCGCGGGCCAGTTCACTCATTTCAGATTTCTCCCAGCATCTCGTTGTCTCCATGCCACCAGCACGTTGGGATAGTAGGCAGGGGGAGGTGCTGAGGCTTATTTAAGATCAGGAAGCAAAGTGCAGCTAAATCTTCTCTAAAGCGCACACCACTACAACTTGGCTTTTGGCATAAAGCGAGCCTGTTTCAGCTCCTGGCCGAGAAAGTTTGTTTCGGAAAGTTGTGGGAAGATGTGACTGAAACCGGATGTCACTTAGAATGTAGTGCTATGGCTAAGCTTTCTAGGAAGGTCCCTGGATACCTGGACTTGGATCCAGATTGCCAAATCAAAGGACAGGCTCCTTCCCTCAGTCGAGTGGGGGTGACGCGTGATGAGTAGACCGCAATGACTGAGCGAGGCCCGCTTGTGGAGACCGTGGCATTCCTAGGTATGTTGCTTTTATTTAAAGAGTAGTTGATTTTAAACAGACTCCTCCGTGAGGCATGAGAAGAACCTAAGTAAGATCACAGCTGCAGGCTCCCGCTCACAGGGCCCGAGTTTGTGCTCCTCCATATTTCGGGGGAGAACAGGGCAGGCTGGCTGTCAGAGTGTGGGTTCCGTTTCTCGCCGTCTGTGACATGGTGGGCCCCGTTTTGTTCTTGATGCAGGCGGACCCTACGGATCCTTAGGAGTAGACTATGAATTTGAAAAGCTCCTATGTAAAATATTCGGAGAGGATTTTATCGAACAATTCAAAATCAAGCGTCCGGCGGCCTGGGTCGACCTGATGATTGCCTTTGAGTCTCGCAAAAGGGCGGCCGCCCCAGACCGAACCAACCCGCTGAACATCACCCTGCCCTTCTCCTTCATCGATTACTACAAGAAGTTCCGTGGGCACAGCGTGGAGCACGCCTTGAGGAAGAGCAAGTGAGTGGGGCCGCCCTCGGCTCAGGACCCTCCGGGGAGTGGAGTGGAGTGGAGCTTCGCCGCCGTGGTGTGGTTACCCCGAAGTGTAGTTCAGTGGAAAGACCAGTGCTGGGTTCTTTCCTCCCGCCTCTACGATTTTGTTTAAAAAATTGTCGATTTCATAGCATCCTCCAAAGTGACAAATGAGTTTTTTTTACTGGCAGAGGTAAAGGGAGAGTATCACTAAGAATCCATGGGTTTAGGCATATCTGATGTACTGTGAACTGTGCAGTTATGTCCTAAGCAATGCTCGGATTGTCCTATCTTGGCCCATGGGAGCCTCTTTGGGTTGGCCCCCGTGTCCCATCGACATGACCTTTGTAGTCTCCAACTGTCCGCGCCTGGTGGTCAGTGAAGATGCCCCTGACGCATCTTGTACATGCCCCACCTCCCCTGTCATTGGTTGTTTCTCTGAGAAGCCCTGGTTCCTATTAGTGGGAAACAAAGTAGATTCAACTCCAGGTCTTCGTGCCTTTGGAGCGGGGTCCTAGCCTGACCCTTACTAGGCTAACATTCCCTCTGCCCCAGGGCCCCTGCAGAAAGCACCTGCTTCTGGTTGACTCCCAGGTTCCGCCTGCCTAGTGCTGGGGCCTGCCAGCCCTTACTGGGGAGACTGGCTGGAGCCAGCCACCAGGTCACGCCACACCATACCACATTGTCCTTTGGCCTAGACCGTGCAAAGAATTCCTGGTCTGTGACCCATGGCAGCATCTAGAATGTGATGTGGGGAGGCAGCTGTTATGTGCTTTGCTTCAAGGACAGAGATGCCATTTGGTCCCTTTAAACTTGAGCACAGGTGGGGTACACCCTGCACCCAACAGCCCCTGGCTTTCCTTTAGTACAATAGAGAGTCCAAAATATTTTCACAGATGGGGCATTCACCTTGATCTCCACAACTACCCTTGTGAGGGAGGTAAGGCAAGTAGCATTATCCTTGACTTATAGCCAGGGCTCCAAGAAAATCCTTGCCCAAAGTCCTGTAGTGGCTAAGTGGTGGGGGCCAGACTGTGGGGGCCGGACTGGAGCCCAGCAGCCTCGACTCCCTGTCCAGTGCTCTTTTAGCCCTACACTGCTGCTTCGGACGTGCTGCTCCTTTGACAGAGACAGTGAGGGACACCAGTAGGGTTAGGCTTCTCACTGTCATGGGACAGATGCCTGCTAGGCTGCACCTGAGCACACAGTTGCCTTGTGTAGCAGCAGGGGGACACATCGCTGTAGCCTTTAATGGACTCGCATCCAGCTCTTGTTGAATCGAAACATGGTCATTGACAGAGAGAGGTCCCTTTATCTCCTTGTCCTTTGCACTAGACATTGGCTTCCACTCTCTCAGGGAAAGGTCGGCCACAGTAGAAGGCAAAGAGGAACAGAAGAGGCTGTGCCTTAGCATTGGAGCTTCTAAGGGCTGAGGTCCTGGCAGTTTAGAGTGTTTCTAAGGACTTTAAAACCCCTTTCTGCCCTTGGGTATGGCAGCTGTTCTGCTGGGGCGCGTGCCTCTGCCTGTCTACGTCTCTGGGCAGTTTGTACACTCACTGCTTGTTTCTCTCTGTGCCGTGGCCCACAGCGTGGATTTTGTGAAGTGGTCCTCGCAGGGGATGCTGAGGATGAGTCCAGATGCCATGAACGCCCTTTTCAAGCCAACCATCGACAGCATCATTGAGCACCTCCGTAAGTCTCAGCCAGGGCTCAGCTGCTCAGGGGCACAGCCAAGGACGGGGACCGACTTTTCCGGCACCTCTGACCATGCATGTGAAGTCAGGTTGTCAGACGGCAGGGCCGGGAGCGTGTCCATGGGCAGATGCTGGGCACAGGCTCCAGATCCCTGCTTTCCAGGTATTGAAAGCAGCTGAGGGTCTGTCTTCACCTGGGCTTTCCCTGTGGCTCCAACAGTCAGAGAGCTGGGAGCTCTGTAGCAATGTCCCCCTCCAGCCACAGGCCCCAGGGAATGGACAGTCTCCTGATGTGAAGAAATCAGGAGCCACGACCCTTGCAGGGGAGAAGAAGCTGTCGTGTGAACGAAAGACAGGTCCCCATGGGAGGGGAGACAGAGTCTGGCTGTGCAGCTGTCTGCTGTCTCAGCGGCCTTGTCCAGGGGCACACAGGAGACCCCCCGGGGACCTTTTTCAGTATCCAGCATCAAGACCCCCACCTTTTCCCTCCCCCCACCTACCAAATCACAACCCCTGGCGGGGGGATTTCTATGAAAACCAAAGAGGCTGTGTTTACTTACCTAACAGAGCCGCAGGCCTGCAGTTGTTGGGAGTTTTCCTCTACCCATAACCGTTACTGCCGACATGACCACTGCCCGCTGTGGAGATGGGTGTCTGCCTAGCGGTACCTGTGCTTTCGTTCCTGAGCACAGTGGTGGGCAGACCCCCTTTCTTTGAAAGACCAGCCCTACAAAAATTCTGGTCCAGCTAAGCCTGCCCTGCACCTGGCCCCCATGGTTGTATCCACTTCCCCGGTTCTCACGCCACCCAGTCCTCCTTGGCTGCTGGCTTTGGTGACAGGATGTCATCCCGCCCTCTTGCCTTTCAGGAGATCTGTTTCAGAAGCCCGAGGTGTCTACCGTCAAGTTCCTCTTCCTGGTGGGTGGCTTCGCTGAGGCCCCCCTCCTACAGCAGGCAGTCCAGGCCGCCTTTGGGGACAAGTGCCGCATCATCATCCCCCAGGACGTGGGCCTCACCATCCTCAAGGGTGCCGTCCTCTTTGGCCTGGACCCCGCCGTCATCAAGGTGCGCCGGTCCCCGCTCACCTATGGGGTGGGCGTGCTGAACCGCTACGTGGAGGGCAAGCACCCGCCCGAGAAGCTGCTGGTAAAGGACGGCACCCGCTGGTGCACCGACGTCTTCGACAAGTTCATCTCTGCCGACCAGTCCGTGGCCCTGGGCGAGCTGGTCAAGCGCAGCTACACCCCCGCCAAGCCCTCCCAGCTCGTCATTATCATCAACATCTACAGCTCCGAGCGTGACAACGTGAGCTTCATCACCGACCCTGGGGTGAAGAAGTGCGGTACACTCCGCCTGGATCTCACGGGGACCAGCGGCACCGCAGTGCCCGCCCGGAGGGAGATCCAGACTCTCATGCAGTTTGGGGACACCGAGATCAAGGCCACAGCCATCGATATAGCCACCTCAAAGAGTGTCAAGGTTGGGATAGACTTCTTAAATTACTGACTGGCCCTCCCCGTCGCCTGCCCCCTTGGACTCAGCTCACCTGCATCTGCTGACCTCAGCCCTGACTGTTCTGTCCCTGCCCTTGACCCCTGACACTGCCCCCCTGAATTTCAGCAGGGAAGATGAGACCAGGGCTAGAAATCATTAGGGATTTTTGAGGGCACACTGGAGTCAGAGAAGCTGTTGGGAAATTAAGATTGAGGTTTGGGAAGAGGAAACACGAGGACCCTCAAAGAGCAGCAGGGGAGCCTGCGCGTCTCTGCCCAGTGGCTGAGCTCGCTTTGAGTGCTCCTCGTTAAATAGAATTCGGGGTGCTCTGCCGCTGTCCTTCTGGATTCGCAATGAGAGCCTTGAGCCAGGAGGAGATTTTTCATCTTTCTGAGGCTTTTCTCTTTACATTTTTTTTTTGGATGGCAGTCAATATAAAATGCCATCCACCTGCAATTTATTGCTTTTCCTCGTCGCTTGATTAGAAATGGAGATTCAGTGGAAAGTTGGAGTGTTTTTAGCTGGTGGGAGAGGACTGCCTACGCTGGGCACTATTTTAGGTTCTCCTAATTTAAATCCCAAATGGGTTCCATGAAGAATAACGGCAGCCCTGGCTAATCCACTAGGATTGGTGCGAGGGGAAGAGCTGGTACCGCAACTTTTTAGCAGGTGAAGACTTGCTTCAGTGGAAATGGATGTTAAAGAGCTACTGCTGTCCCAAATCACATGCTATGTAATTTTAGGCATCAGAATGTCAAATCCTGATTTCTGAATTCATAAGTAATTCTAGTTGATCTCGGTGGGATTTTTTTCTTTTTTTGAGAAGAAAACGAGGTGCATTTTGACTCGTTCTCATCACTAAGGCCAGGAATCTGGAACAACCCCTCACCTTGGAAAACGTGCGTATTTTAAATTGACTCCCTTACTTACCCTCCCATCTTACCCTCAGCCCCCTGCAAGTTTTGGCCGTTTATTCCCACATTGTCAAAGAAATGCATCATTAGTACATGGGCAATAAATCTGTCCCATGAAATGTTGCATTAAAATTGTTTTTAAATTTTGTCCCAAAGGAATTCTGACACCTATACTTCATGAATTAAGCCAGGTGATTTTTTCAAAGCAGATTTGTGGGTTACCCACGGGAGGATGTTGGTTAAAACAGGTTCCTGGAAGTGTCAAATTGCTATATGGGACCCCTGAAACTCTTACAACTAGTGTAGTGTTATATACCAGCTGTACTTAAATTAAAACAAACAGTCAGGTCCCTGGATCTTACCCCTTTTACAGACGGAAGTCGAGTCTTGAAGAAGGGGACCAGGATCTACGGTTTTCAGCAGACATTGCAGGAGATTGTGGTCTGGCTGAAATTTGAGAACCCCTCACGTTAGGGCCAGAGTCTGCAGCCTCCCATCTTCCCGGTTTGCATGAGGATCAATGATTCCACACTTGTCCTCTCGTGAATGGGGCTGGGGTCCCAAGCTGGCGTGGGGATGGCGCTTCTAGTCCTCCCAGGGAGGGCCTGTGGAGGAAGAAGATGGGAGGAATGGTACCCTCAGAAAGGGACTGACTGAGGAACTGATGGGCGGGGCCTGCGTTCCCCAATCCCAAAGACAGTCTTCCTCTCCACCATCCAGGAGCCAAGTGAGGAATGAGAACCAAGAACTGAGACCCTGACTCACAGCCCATGTGATCTGTTCAGAGCTGTCCTTTCACCTGCTGGAGTTCACGCCGACTTTGAATCCCTGGGGCATGCACGGTGAACGAAGGGAGGGCGAGCACACTAGCTTTGAGTGCACATTGGATTCACAAGCCCATCCTCACTGTCCGTCTGCAGGTTTGCAATAGCATTTCTAATGTCATTTTA
This sequence comes from Macrotus californicus, assembly GCA_007922815.1. NCBI lineage: Eukaryota > Metazoa > Chordata > Mammalia > Chiroptera > Phyllostomidae > Macrotus > Macrotus californicus. Next base: position 175 of record VMDR010000378.1, on the reverse strand, counting down.
ACGTGTCTCCTTTGTCACCTCGCCTGCTGCAGAATTCCCTACTAGAATGTGAAACACAGCAAACCACAGAAGTCTCACAGAAGTCACATAGCCATCACTGGGTCTCTCGTCCAGGCACACAGGTGTGCTCGCCAGGGTTTTCTTGCTGCCTGCTCTGCTTCAAAAGCTACGTGTC